>JAVTVY010013656.1:0-58859 GCA_036873755.1 Hanleya hanleyi
TTGGATAATGGTTTCTTCAAATTTAATTTTAGATCTAAATTAATAGATAAATGGGGTTTTATGATATCAATATATATTTTCTTTATAATTACCACCTAACAAGTTGGGCCATATTTGTATACTGAAATTGGATGTGTGTTTGTGTATTATTCAGACAGTCCTGTGTGGAAGTTAGAAAAAGGAATTAAAAGTTCTGTTATGTACTGTTGATTGATTGAGATATAACAGCTTTCAGAGAGGGAAATAGTTGACACTCCTCACTGCATGTATATGAGAACTACATGTACATGTATATATAAATGAAAACCAGTACCGGCAGCATTACAAAGTTTTACCTGATTACCTGAAGTATTACTCGTAAACAACTTGAATAAATCTAACATAATTTGTTCATGTATCCTGCCGGATACCTGAAAACATAATGATGGAAATGAGTAAACGCAATCAACGACACAAAATGGTTTTAATTACACAAAAGGTTAAAAAATACCTGAATTGGTAACAGTGGACAAGGTTCACAGAAGGTAACATTTACCCTGGTTTGTAAAAAAATTATATACTCAACATTGGGGGAAAAAATGACCCTGGTTTGTAAAAAATTTATATACTCAATTTGAGGGATAAAAAATGCCGATAAATTTTATTTTAACTCAATTTGAGTGAAAAAAACCTCAATTTTCCCGATTTCGGTTCGTAAAATTTGGACTTCTATGAATCCCTGTTATTATTCCCGTAAATCCGCCATACGCGAATCCAAGTGGATTCCCGTAACATCAAGTCAAATTAAAAATAATTGTATGCTTTTAATCCTCTTGAAAATGATGATCAGCGAAACAGGAAGTCCAAAACTAGGAAGGAAAAAAAACTAGGTAGGAAACAATTCTACCTAGGCGATGATCTTTACTAACGCCCGAAGCGAGAAAAACTTGTTGTTGTTGTTAACCGATGTCAAAACTTTTGCTGAGAGCGTGCCCTGCTCTAGAGCTAAAAATAAATTTAGCCTCGTTATGCTTCGGCAAGCGTCGACGTTCGATTAGACCTCAACGCTCCATATTTGCTTGCACCGCTGGAGAGACCATTGGAGATCGCCAGTCGCCGAGGTATATTTCAAGTCACGGATATTCTTCAGATCAATGGTCACGGTGAACAGATCGGGAACCCACGCTCAGATGTTAGTCAAACGAGTAAAAGAAGGTTAACGACGTATGACTGTCAAACTGTACACATTGCGACAGAAAAGCGGACGAAGGAAAATGTGCAAGGTTTACTGAAACCAATTCCATTCTTTGTCTACTGCCAAAGAATTCCATTGTTACCATATCATTTAGTTTTTTTACAAACGTTACAAATGTGAAGCTGATCTAGAGAATGTTTTCTAATAGCCTGACAGGGGCGACACTCTAACCAGACAACATGAGGTTGTTTGTGTCGTGCTTCTCAATCACTGATCATATTCCGTGAACATAAAATGCTAATAACTTTATACATATCTGTGCTTCCGTCATCGTGCCTGATAATGTGACATTTCCAAAAACAAATTGGAAATGAAAATGAATGATAGGCTACTGGGGAATGCTAGATTGTGTTGTTGTTGTGTTTTTTTTTTTTTTGAATAGGTTGAATTATTTATCATTTGACCAGTGAAAGTAATTATTTATCATTTGCCTAGCAATTATCAAAATTAATTAATTATTTGTCATTCTGTCTTCTTACTACATGAGGTAATAAAAACATTTTGAAACTTAAGAAAGTTTGCGGGTGGGCATAAAAACTATAATTCTCAGGACAACAATGGATAGTTTTCTTATCAAACGCTATCGTTTAAACATAAATCGCATATCAGCATATATAGAAATTTTGACAAAATTAATGTACAAGTAAGTTTTGGGTGGGACAGGTAGAAAAAAACCTTACCTGTCACATGTAACAGGTGGACTAAAAAAAACATTTCATGCCATTTCATTACTGATGCCGTCACTGTTCATATCAATCAAAATAATCACAAGATCTCTTCCCATATAGGTATGAATTCGTTTGCCTTTTATTGCCTTTACGGTGAAGTAATTACAATTCATGGGAAATTTCCATGCACATTTTCCAGATTCCATGCTGGTTCTAAACTTTAATGATCACGTATAAAGTCTGTCTGTTCGTCTTCAATAATTCTGAAAGTCACGATGAGCTGAAAGTTAGAATTTTACTATATATTGTTCAAGCATTTTATTGACATTTCTTCAGGTTGTCAAATTGAAATAAAAGAAAACTCAGAGTATTGATATAATTCAACATGTTTATCAGCTCACTCACATTATTGGCATTCTTGTAATACACGACGATAAAATTGGATTCCCGTGGATTCCCGTGTGACTAAATTACGGGAATCCATTTGGATTCTGGTTAAATTTGACGAAAAACGAGCCCTGCCGTGTGGTTCCCAGGTGTGAAAAGGAATAGGACCCAACGTCGTGATATGACTGAAATATAGTTGAAAGCGACGTTAAATCATATTCATTCACTCATTCAATACTGTCTTAACAAATGTTGTAAGATTAGTAGATCTATACTTTCTGTGATACAGGTCCTACCATCACTGTATCCTCGTCGGCCCGACACCTGTCCTATTACAAGTACAATGTTCATGTGTCTGCATATACTATCTTCCACTGTTATTGTTTCTGGTTATATGACATATACATCATGTGTAAGGTAGGTATGATGTATATGGGGCCATGTACTTCGACCATGTACTCCCCCGACTAACTGGATCTCTCTATCTGTACATAGTACAGTCTGACCTGTCTGCTGTATGAACCATACATGTACAGTACACCAATAAAATGACCACTACATCCTCTTCGCATCGTGCGCAAACCCTTTACGTATCGTGCGCGAACGATCTCCGCATCGTGCGCAAACGATCTCCGCATCGTGCGCAAACGATCTCCGCATCGTGCGCAAACGGTCCTCGCATCGTGCGCGAACATGAAAAGCTTGTTCCTGCAGCGAAGCTGGCAGTCCAGCTCCCGATCGCATCATGCGGACATCGTGCGCTAAATAACCAAGTCCGTTTTCCGGCAAGAGAGAAAAGCATACAATCGAAAGTGTCAACAATGCAATAAATACATTGTATATGTACAGTTACATGGACGGAATAAAGCCAAGAAATCTAGAACTTCAAAAGAGAGATCGTTCTACCGTACCAGTTTGACGAAGTTCAGAGTTAGGATGGGCAAAGCATGTCAGTGATTGACGATGAGTCGGCTTGACCGAATTATAGTGACACTCGAAAATATGAGAACAAAATATCTTCCTCTCTTTCCGTTTAATGAATGAATGCTGCACATTATTGATACACATAAAGGGACAGAGAAAATAATTCCAGCTACTTCAGAACAGGGAAATATGATGTGAGAAATGCTAAACTGGGAAATCCAGTGGTGACCTAGTTGTTGGCTGGTATGAAAGGGAGCAGTCATTTACTACCTTGGTTCACGTGCACAAGTTTCCTGCTAACCGGGCTGTAACAGACTAAAAACGATTTCAGGACAGGCATTTGGTTGATACTTTGCAATACCGTACGAGAAGAATATCACTGATATTCCACTGGACATTTTTTTGGCATTCTGATGTTCTCATATAGTCAATATAGAAAAAAAAACAACATATATGTGTAGGGATTCAATGTTTATGAAAACCTAATTTTTGCTTAAATATTGTCAATGGGCATTTACCACAATTACTAATTACACAGATATCTTACAGACATTTATTATTATAAGAAAAAAATTCTAAACATTTTAAAATGTTCAGAATATTTTGCTAACTGCCAATATTTGAAAAGAAGGTTGATTCTTGATTCGATAAATTTGTAACATTTTGAAACCTATCCCTTCAATCAAATGTAGATTTTCAATTTGAGAATCATGCCATATACCGGCACGATACTGAAAAATATCATTGCGAAGTCTTACCAATATTATCCAGTTTCTAGATGATACTTCATATACCTATAAGGGTTCATTAGTCAGTGGAGATAAACCTGCTTGTGTCTAGACCTAGTGTTCCCAGTCTTTTTTGGAGTGGGTGAGTAGTAGGGTTTAATGTTGTTTTCAACCTTGATTCAGTCATATCACGTCGGTGCCTCCTTGTGCCAGAACGCTAGAGTGCTCACAGTTCCTATTACCCTGGACACTGATCAGCCCAGCCAGTACAGCACCCGGTCACCCATCCAAATATTGACTGAGCTTAATGGCTATGAGAGAGAGAGAGAATTAAGGCTTAACGTCGCATTCAGCAATATTTCAGCTAATAGCGACGATCAAACAAAATTCTAAGTAATCAATTCAAAAACTCAGTAAACTAATGCTTAATGGCTATGGTGAGTTTTTAGAGCTCGATAAGTTGGGCAAACCACATATCTTCATGGTGATCTGATCCTAAGAGGTGATAAACACAATTGTGATATTCTTCTGAGTGCACACGACTGTTTTACTCTCAAAAACAATTAGAGTGAAAATTCAATATATTGGAATCCGCGAAAAATCTTTGGTTTAAACGATGCTTTATTGCATTTTTTTTGCAAGTGGGAGCGCATTAAGACGAGCTTATAACTGCGCCTCGCACATTGAACTACATTAAACAATACAATACACTTCAGGACTAAACATGAACGAACAATTATGATGCACGGCGAGAAGAGGAAACATAGATATAAGGGGAATATATAATCATAACAAAATCTTTCCGATTGCATGTATTCCATCTAATAGACTGGAAATTTCAATCTCAGATTGATTTGATTATCTTCAATTCAGATTGAATTTCAATCTAATTTTTTCAGAGTGTTAGTATATTTCTGTGTAGAATACACTAAATAATATTGCGAGACATCTTTACTATGGAGCTGAGCTGCTGTCAAATTTGAGCAAATGGGGCTACCGATGTTTATATGAGAAAAAAAATAATGGGTGTTTTGGTGTTGCAGGAATTACTATCGGGATATGAAATTTCAACTTTCCCCCAGGTGGATCGACACAAAAAAAAAAGCTAAAAAAAACCCCAAAACAATTACCTGATCTTCTCACCTTTCACCTGTAGCTCCTGGAAATGGCACGGAGATATTCTTGAGTTAATATATATATGTCAGTGGTTTTAAAATCTGCAAGGGTTAGGGGTTAACCCTAACCCTAACCCTCTCTGTGAAATTCAGTTGTTGAAGAAATGTATATACACATGAACATCTTTCAGAATCGGCACAAAAAAAAAGATAATAAAAAAACAATCACATGATCTTTTCACCTTTTACCTGTAGCTCCTGGAAATGGCGCGAAGATATTCTTGAATTAATATATATATGTCAGTGGTTTTAAAATCTGCAAGGTCACTCTCTCCCAAATTCAGTTGTTGAAGAAATGTATATATACATGAACATCTTTCAGAATCGGCACAAAAAAAAGCTGAAAAAAAAACAAACAAAAAAAACAATCACATGATCTTTTCACCTTTTACCTGTAGCTCCTGGAAATGGCACGGAGATATTCTTGAATTAATATATATGTCAGTGGTTTCAAAATCTGCAAGGTCACTTTCTCTGTGAAAAATATAGCAGGTATCTTCCCCCAAAAATTTGAAGTTGATTGATATAAGTGCTCAAAAGTTAACAGAGGGAAAAGAAAAGTAGGCAAGAAGAAGACAGAAGAAACTGACAGACACGCTGGATTTACCTTAGCCCGAAAACATCGGCTAAGGGGTCTATTTTTTTATTTTTTTTATTGTTGTTGCTGACCCCTTAGGAATGCCACGCCCCCTTACCCTAAATTTACCTATCACAGCCAGAGTTTCTTGGTTAGATTTACCTCTAATGAAAACCAAAATTTAAAATATTTGTATTCTGTGTGAAGTGGCTCTGTAATTATGCACATTCCACAAGGAAATCTTGCAATTGTAGGGGCCGTGGCAAAAGTTACTATTACGGCCGTACGGATAATCAGTAAACACACAGACTCCTATTCGTCGACAGTATAAATCTAGAACATTGTTTGTGTCTCACACACACGTAAATATTCGGAAATATTCAGTCCTAGTATTTCATCTAATTTCTGCAATAAATTGAGTAATATGTTTTAAATCTTCCGATATTTATCTATATTTCATTAATGACACTCGGTTGTAAATTTCCCACATTCTTTAGAAACTGGAAACAAATAACTTCTCCCGCAATTACGTGCTGGTCTGTGACCCATTAATTTGTTTACAGTGGGCGGAGTTCCGGGGATCCCGTGTTTTCATTGGCTGTGTTTTTGTAGTAAACAAGCAATGGCGCGAAAGACTTCGCCATTAGATTCTGGTTGTCTAACATTGCATTCGGTGCTATCATATGGACTACGAGTATCATTTTTTCAAGTTAGGTTCATCTACGAATAATACTCTCAATCAGCACATTCGGTTCATGCTACAATAAAACCTATCGCCATCGGGGCACGTTTTCGCACCTCTTTATTGCGACTGGTTTGAAAGTTTCTCCAGGACCGAAGCTGGGCGAAGGAGGTCGTAAAATCATAAAATAATTCAGATTCAGACACATATCTCGTGTTTGACTGAAAGATTATTGAGAAATATTATAAAGAACACACAGTTTGCAGATGGAATTACGAATTAACGACAATGATAAATTGTACGCATTCTTTGCGCATCGTGCGAAGTGACAGTCTATAAATGCCCGCATGATCTCCGAGGGAACTCCGCACGTTATTCGCATCGTGCGGAGATCGTTTGCGCATCGTGCGCAGATGTTTGCGCATCGTGCGGAGATCGTTTGCGCATCGTGCGCGTATCGTTTCCGCATCGTCTGCACATCGTCTGCGCATCTATAGTGCTCATTTTATTGGCGTACTGTATGTAACAATAGTACCTGACCTGTCTGCTGTATGAACCATACATGTATGTGACAATAGTACCTGACCTGTCTGCTGTATGAACCATACATGTATGTAACAATAGTACCTGACCTGTCTGCTGTATGAACCATACATGTATGTAACAATAGTACCTGACCTGTCTGCTGTATGAACCATACATGTATGTAACAATAGTACCTGACCTGTCTGCTGTATGAACCATACATGTATGTAACAATAGTACCTGACCTGTCTGCTGTATGAACCATACATGTATGTAACAATAGTACCTGACCTGTCTGCTGTATGAACCATACATGTATGTGACAATAGTACCTGACCTGTCTGCTGTATGAACCATACATGTATGTGACAATAGTACCTGACCTGTCTGCTGTATGAACCATACATGTATGTAACAATAGTACCTGACCTGTCTGCTGTATGAACCATACATGTATGTAACAATAGTACCTGACCTGTCTGCTGTATGAACCATACATGTATGTGACATTCTCCTCCCTCAATCTCATCATCTTCTATGTACAAGTTCCATCAAACAGATTAGATTGACAACCTCTCTGCTAATATTACAGGGGTTACATTAATAGATTATTACCCCTCAGACAAAATTTGCCCAAAGTGTATTGTCGTCATCACCTTCGTCTGTCTGTCTGTCTGTCTGTCCATCTTTCTTGTGAACACGATATCTCGAGAAGGATTGTAGTCAGGCATTTTAAATTCATACCACAAATGCATCTGGTGAAGGGTCAGAAGCCTATTGTAATTCTATTATTTGCTATATTTTATGAAGGATTGAAGCTAGGGTCGCCAAATTTATATTGCATATGCAACTGGTGATTGATTAGAAGCCTATCCCAGTTGACTGACCTTGACCTATTTTTCAAGGTCATACACTGTTTATCTCATATGAAGAAATATAGCTAGGCTTTTCAAATTAATACTATGTATACATCTGGTGATGGTCCAGAGATTTGCTGAAGATGACTGACCTTGACCTATTTTATCCAGGTCAGATTCTATTTAGTACAATATATGTAGAGAGATCGAAGCTAAGGCCTTCTGTACATGTAGATGGGATGGAAGCGAAGGCTTGCTGTATGCAGAGGAGATGAACGCTAAGGCCCACTGTACATAGAGGGGATGAAAGCTAAGGGTTGTATGCAAAAGGGATGGAACCTAAGGCTTGTTGTATGTAGAGGAATAGAAGCTAAGGCTTGCTGTTTGTAGAGGGGATGGAAGCTAAGGCTTGATGTATGTAGAGGGGATGAAAGCTAAGGATTGCTGTATGTAGAGGGGTTCGAAGCTAAGGCTTGCTATATGTAAATGGGATGAAAGCTAAGGCTTAACTCTATGTGGAGGGGATGAAAGCTAAGGCTTGTTGTATTTAGAGGGATAGAAGCTAAGGCTTGCTTTATGTAGAGGGATGGAAGCTAAGGCTTGCTGTATGTAGAGGGGATGGAAGCTAAGTCTTGCTGTATGTAGAGTGGATGGAAGCTAAGGCTTGCTGTATGTAGAGGGGATGGAAGCTAAGGCCTGTCATATTTAGATGGGATGGAAGCTAAAGTCTGCTGTTCTTGTATGTAGAGGGATGGAAGCAAAGACCTGCTGTGAGTTCTGAACTGGACTATTGTAAATGTTAAATACTGAGAGGGCAAGCTGAAACTCGACAATAAAGTGAAAACATTAGGCGTAACAAAAAAAATTGTCTGTTTCCGGGAACCCGACCGACCGTAAGAATGCCGAAATGGCAATGCTTTTTTTTTTTTTTTTTTTTATAAATCTGCGGGAAGAGTTATTTCCCTTGGCCGAAATTCAAGAATAGTTATCTCCCTTATCGTCGCACATGGCATGGCCGCCCGCCAGAACAGCTCCGGTGTTGGTTTCCATCTATCCCATTGAGGAATACGGACAAAGGAATTATTGCCTGTTATTAGCAACGAGTTGTTTGTGAACTTATCCCATCGTTGTCAAATACAAGGCTGTAACTGCCGTTGTATAGAGTCGGAAGTACTGATTCAAGGAGCGCGAGTTTTTGATGGTGAACGAATGGAACTGTCAAATTTAGAAAACGAAAGCGTAAGACGCATTTCTGAGGAGTTTGGACTAAAACATTTTTTCTTCACCTGCTTGAACAATCACTGCGCAGAAAAGTCTCAGAAACTGAGTGCTTTTGACATTTTAATGTCAAAAGAGGGGACGTTACCAGATCAACATCCGTATTTAACAAACAATAAAGACAAACTGTTCAACGATGTCATTCAACACCTGTCAACAGATCCGGAAAAAGTGGCAAATGGGGTGATTCCGGCAAATTGGCCTGGTGGGTATATTATTCATAGTTGAAAGTGTTTACATATATATTTATTTTTTTTGAAGAATAAATAACTGGAGTTTTGAACTGAGCACTTTCGGCGCCAATTTACAGGAGTTTGTTCCACTGACAAAATTAAAAATTTACTGTAGTTACGCTTATGTATTTTGTAGGAAAGTGAAATATGTTGTTGACCTGTCAAAAATTATAAATCTCATGCATATAACTTGCCTATTTTGTGCCTTTCCCGCCGAAATTCATATTCTACTCATCAACACATGTTCATCCAAACAGAAGGGAGCCATCCACAATCTTGGTATTTCATAATTTTTTTAATTTTTTTTTTTTTAATCATATGACTGCATATCAGAGGTATCCATGATCATTCGCCAGGCGGACTATAATCCTGTCTGGTGCCAGTCTGAGTGAGTTCCACTGATGGGTGATCAAAGTAAAAGCCAAGATATCCTGATATGATATAGAAAAATTCTGCCGAATACCCAGAATTCACTGTAGTGTAGATTGAAGATGGCTTTCTACTGTTTGGGTGAACATGTGTTGATAAGTAGAATATGAATTTCGGTGGGAAAGACAGAAAACAGGTATTAAACTAAAAGTTATATTATGCATGAGATTTATAATTTTTGACAGGTCAACAACTTATTTCACTTTCCTACACAATACATAAGCGGAACTACAGTAATTTTTTTAGTTTGTCAGTGGAACAAACTCCTGTAAATTGGCACCAAAAGTTATTTATTCTTGAAAAAAAAAAATATAAACACTTTCAACTATGAATAATATACCCTTGTTGTCAGACCAACACTTCTTAAATAACTGATTTTCTCGTGTAATGCAGACCTATCAATTTTAGAATCATGCATTCATATTGTCAAAAAGTGGCGAAAACTGGGTACCAGTTAATTATAACCACAGAAAAAAATTAACATTTTTGACAAATCTCACACATTGGCAGTGATTGGAGCTTTCAAAACTTGAGAGCTTCGGTGTAGGATCTGCCTGTCCAGCTATATTTACTAGTAGTGATCAATTTAACTTTGTGTGGTATTTTACTGTTTTATTTACTGTTTTCATATTAAAGATTTTCTTTCGTTTAATAAAATATGTAGTTGTTTCTTTATTTTCTGTTGAAAGAAACTCTGCTTCACAAACCGGTCCAGATTCTGTAAACCAGTATGAGTACTTTCCTCACTGGAAGTGGTTCGAGAATTAAAAAAAAAAAGAAAAAAAAAAGAAAAAAAAAAACCCCCCGTTACCGGAAACAAACAATTTTTTTTTTTTTTTGGCCTTACCATTAGACTGGCACTTTCAGTCAATCTGAATTATATACAATATGAGGGAAGCTCCTGTAACATACAGAAAAAGGAAGGTCACCATGCAAATATTGGTTTCAGTGATTAATTTCGGAGGGAAAGAGGATGTCATCGTCGTTGTCCACTGCCTGGAAATGATAAGGTTTTTGGTTTAGCAATAAAAAAAAATTCAGGAAAAATGTGAAAAAAATATGAGGAGGGTGGGTATTCCACATGGGGGTTCAGTTATGGCACTACTGTTAAAATCCCAATAATAAGAGTTTTTCACTTAGCTGAACTGCACATGTACATCTGTACATAGAAAGTTTGCTGCAGTTGTGTGGTGTCACTGAATGATTATCAAACTTGATACACGTGTCTTATGATTAGAGGATGTATCATGAATTTTTGTCCAAATTATCGCAGTTTAGACTCTGTACATTCCCATTGATAAGGTTTTTGTTAGGTAAAAAAGCATGTATATGTACCCCTGTACATGGAAAGTTAGCTCTACATATGCTCTCAATACTGCTGCGCAAGGCGAGATGTTGGGGTTCACAGAACGCTTGTTAACCATACAGTTCACAATGAATTTTCAATGTCAACTGTATGATTAAACATTAATGACCAATACATATTAGAAAGGCCAAGTTCTATAATGGTACATGGTATCCTAGTCTCAGTGAATGGATGGATGGATTCACTTGGACACCCAATGTGGTAAGATGGATGAATTTACTTGAACACGCCATTGTGGTAAGATGGGCACTGGTCATTCAGAACTCAGCATATAGGATAAATCTCCAAGCTGGGCAGGCTATTAGTTGATCAAGTGTACAGCCATTCTCACTTTGATCTATCTCCATGCAAGGAAGGCTGTCAGTGGATCAAGTCCCAAGTGGTGTACACGGCCATACTCACTGTGCTTCATTGGTGTCCAAGTCTGAATGCTCAGCTCTCATTCAGTTCATCCTACGCTGATATTACCTTCATTTGTCTTCATGGCAGACTCCTTCCATCCACCTTCATGTTGCTTTGTGCTGGCCAGATGACCAGGCTACATTGGACAGTGGTTTATGTAGGCTATGGTCAGATGTGGATAGACCGGTTATATTCACCTTTTCAATGTCGGCTTGCTGCATGTACATGTATAATTGGTTCCAAGGACATATATGACTCTAATAGTCCAAACTTTACTCGCAATTTACTTGACATCTTTATATGTATTTAGAGCATGTAGGAACTGTTATGAGACAGAGTAAGGGAGCTTCTTGAAATTAGTAAAGTTCTGAGTTCCCTGGTAGGGATGGCATATGCCGGTTATTCAAATGGGATACACCATGCCCAGTTTGGTGTTCTGATCTGGATGGATTAGAGTTCCAGTTGAAATGGCATCTAGGCCATTCCCCTCATGCCGCTTCATGGTATGCATAAGCCATCTTTTGTCTGCTGAGTTCCAAACTGTATGGCATGGAGTTCCTAGGAGTTTCAACACGGCGCACCATGCCACTCTGTTTGGAATGCCTTATGCCAGTTCCTAGTATGCCCCAATTTCAAGAAGCTCCCTTAATGAGACATGATAGTACTGAAGTAATTCTCTATGCTTTAAGTAGTACAGGGGAAAACAGCCAGGCTGGGTAATATAGGGGTTATACAGGGAGTGATTCAATACAGGGTTACTACCTGAACCCCCAGGTGGAATACAAGCAGTGATTGCAGCAACACCTGAATCGGATCCAGGCCTTGCGTTTCGACGGGTATCCGGGTATCTGATACTCACCGGGATACCCGCAAATTCTCTTCACCGGTATCTGTTTGGATACCCGCGTGTGAATGTCCAAAAAAAAAAAAATTCTTGTCCAAAAAGCTTACTTGTAGATTTATTAATGTGATCCGTTGAACAAACACATTTTTTTGATGGTTCTTCGGCGAGATGTGCCGCAAATGGCTTCTGTATTTGTTTTTACGACAGCGACACGTCTTACGGCCTCTCTCCTACTTTGGGTAGTGTTCGCAATCCGTACTCGTTTATCACGTATTCATGTGCTGTTGTTGACAAGGGTCGTATGATGGAGAATGTCTACCTTCTTCGAAAGTCAGTCATGCCGTCCAAATGTCTGTCGGGTCTGTCAAGGGGAAATCTATCTCGTTATAAGGTTTCAGTACGTGGCCAGATGAGGTAAAAGACAATTTTAACTTTAGGCTGAACGACGAGAAAAGTAAATATGTCCTGGCTATATGCAAACTTCGTCACAAACACGAGAAAACAATATCATATATGATGGAAAATTAGGCACAGCCTAATAGTTTGTCTATAGTTTGTCTTAACATTTGAAGAGTAATTGCCACGAAAAGGCATATCATTGTGAATTTAACGAACCATCAGATATAGTCATCCCAGCCAACGCTTCATAAGGCATTTGGAACATCACCAGACTGTGCCATCAAGCAGTGTATAAAACTGATGAACGTTGCTTGGTATGTGACCATAAACGAAAATCTATTATAAATAAATTTAATTACAGGTACAGGTAATCAACTAATTTAATCAAATCCTGATTCATGATAATCTTTTTTATTCAATTTTTTCATTGGACGTCTGATACATGTAATGGATGACGACGTATTATCCAGTTACTGTTTTTTAATTGAGTTTTTGCATTATTCAGAATATTAAAAGCCAATTCTCCAACTTGATCTTCATGGTTGTCATTTCCTGGCTAGTTGAAGATATCCATGGGTACTGTACAGAATATGATTTACGTATGCTCTTTTCTAGCACCATTTTATCATGCTGAGCCCCTGCTCTTCGTCGGTCTGTGGCATTTCCTCCATGGTGATTGGATACCCGTGGATTGATTTCGCGGGTATCCATTTGGATACTCCTCAAATTCGATGAAAAGCAAGGCCTGAGATCTGATGTACCTTGAATTGAATGGTGAACGTGCTTCCATTGTTCATGTGGAAGACATAAATATGTCATATATCTAGTCGGACTGATTAATGAATCAATGTACCTGTAATAGACCAAATTACTGTGTAATGGATCCCTTAAGGTGACAACCAATTCAGCACCAGATTACTGTGTAATAGATCCCTTAAGATGACAACCAATTCAGCACCAGATTACTGTGTAATGTATCCCTTAAGGTGACAACCAATCCAACACCAGATTACTGTGTAATAGATCCCTTAAGATGACAACCAATTCAGCACCAGATTACTGTGTAATGGATCCCTTAAGGTGACAACCAATCCAGCACCAGATTACTGTGTAATTGATCCCTTAAGATGATAACCAATCCAACACCAGATTACTGTGTAATGGATCCCTTAAGGTGACAACCAATCCAACACCAGATGCTGACCAACAATGTATCCCTTAAGGTGCCAACCAATCCAACACCAGATTACTGTGTAATGGATCCCTTAAGATGATAACCAATCCAACACCAGATTACTGTGTAATGTATCCCTTAAGGTGACAACCAATCCAACACCAGATTACTGTATAATGTATCCCTTAAGGTGACAACCAATCCAACCGAGGAATTCTGTAATGTATCCATAAGATGCCAACCAATCCAACACCAGATTACTGTGTAATGTATCCCTTAAGGTGACAACCAATCCAACACCAGATTACTGGCTGTAATGTATCCCTTAAGGTGACAACCAATCCAACACCAGATTACATGTCATCCGGGTCCACTTAAGATGACAACCAATCCAGCACCAGATTACTGTGTAATTGATCCATAAGATGATAACAAATCCAACACCAGATTACTGGGTAATGGATCCTTAAGGTGACAGCAATCCAACACCAGATTACAGTGTAATGTATCCCGCTGGGTGACAACCAATCCAACACCAGATTACTATGTAATGTATCCCTAAAGGTGATAACCAACCCAACACCAGATTACTGTGTAATGTATCCCTTAAGGTGACAACCAATCCAACACCAGATTACTGTGTAATGTATCCCTTAAGGTGACAACCAATCCAACACCAGATTACTGTGTAATAGATCCCTTAAGGTGACAACCAATCCAACACCAGATTACTGTGTAATGTATCCCTTAAGGTGCCAACCAATCCAACACCAGATTACTTTGTAATGGATCCCTTAAGGTGACAACCAATCCAACACCAGATTACAGTGTAATCTATCCCTTAAGGTGACAACCAATCCATCACCAGATTACTGTGTAATGTATCCCTTAAGGTGACAACCAATTCAGCACCAGATTACTGTGTAATGTATCCCGTAAGGTGACAACCAATCCAACACCAGATTATTGTGTAATGTGTCCCTTAAGGTGACAACCAATCCAACATCAGATTACTGTGTAATGTGTCCCGTAATATGACAACCAATCCAACACCAGATTACTATGTAATGTATCCTAAAAGGTGGTAACCAACCCAACGCAGATTACTGTATAATGTATCATAAGGTGATAACCAATCCCGGCACCCAGATTACTGTAATGTATCCCTTGGGTGAAACAATAAATCCAACTGGGTGTGTGTAATGTGTCCCTTAAGGTGACAACCAATCCAACACCAGATTACTGTGTAATAGATCCCTTAAGGTGACAACCAATCCAACATCAGATTACTGTGTAATGTGTCCCGTAATATGACAACCAATCCAACACCAGATTACTATGTAATGTATCCCTAAAGGTGATAACCAACCCAACACCAGATTACTGTGTAATGTATCCCTTAAGGTGACAACCAATCCAACACCAGATTACTGTGTAATGTATCCCTTAAGGTGACAACCAATCCAACACCAGATTATTGTGTAATGTGTCCCTTAAGGTGACAACCAATCCAACACCAGATTACTGTGTAATAGATCCCTTAAGGTGACAACCAATCCAACATCAGATTACTGTGTAATGTATCCCGTAATATGACAACCAATCCAACACCAGATTACTATGTAATGTATCCCTAAAGGTGATAACCAACCCAACACCAGATTACTGTGTAATGTATCCCTTAAGGTGACAACCAATCCAACACCAGATTACTGTGTAATGTATCCCTTAAGGTGACAACCAATCCAACACCAGATTGTTGTGTAATGTGTCCCTTAAGGTGACAACCAATCCAACACCAGATTACTGTGTAATAGATCCCTTAAGGTGACAACCAATCCAACATCAGATTACTGTGTAATGTATCCCGTAATATGACAACCAATCCAGCACCAGATTACTATGTAATGTATCCCTAAAGGTGATAACCAACCCAACACCAGATTACTGTGTAATGTATCCCTTAAGGTGACAACCAATCCAACACCAGATTACTGTGTAATAGATCCCTTAAGATGACAACCAATTCAGCACCAGATTACTGTGTATTGTATCCCTAAAGGTGATAACCAACCCAACACCAGATTACTGTGAAATAGATCCCTTAAGGTGACAACCAATTCAGCACCAGATTACTGTGTAATGTATCCCTTAAGGTGACAACCAATCCAACGCCAGATTACTGTGTAATAGATCCCTTAAGGTGACAACCAATTCAGCACCAGATTACTGTGTAATGTATCCCTTAAGTTGACAACCAATCCAACACCAGATTACTATGTAATGTATCCCTAAAGGTGATAACCAACCCAACACCAGATTACTGTGTAATGTATCCCTAAAGGTGATAACCAATCCAACACCAGATTACTGTGTAATAGATCCCTTAAGGTGACAACCAATTCAGCACCAGATTACTGTGTAATGGATCCCTTAAGGTGACAACCAATCCAACGCCAGATTACTGTGTAATAGATCCCTTAAGGTGACAACCAATTCAGCACCAGATTACTGTGTAATGTATCCCTTAAGGTGACGACCAATCCAACACCAGATTACTATGTAATGTATCCCTAAAGGTGATAACCAACCCAACACCAGATTACTGTGTAATGTATCCCTAAAGGTGATAACCAACCCAACACCAGATTACTGCGTAATGTATCCCTAAAGGTGATAACCAACCGAACACCAGATTACTGTATAATGGATCCCTTAAGCTGACAACCAATCCAACACAGACAGTGTAGCTGGTGAGTGACCAGTGTGTTATACTGGAATGAACAATGAGAAGACAGCATAACTGTATTATCATCACCTATACATTTTCTGCTGCACTTTTTTCGGTTATTTATCTTCAGTGAAGCCCATATAGAACAAAGTTTGTCTAATGCCTGGAGTCATTTCAATTTTCTTTATTAGTCTTATTCCTTTGTTGATTTGTCATAGATGTATATGCTATATAGTAATTGTTTCCTGTCTGGGTTATTATCACTCCTCGCATCCCATAAGATATGCACTAGTAGTCAAGAGTGCAAACATTGATAAATATAGCCACCAGCCAGCGACAAAAACGGGTTTCAATTAATCATTGAGTATTGTTGCAATCTTGTTTACTAGAGGAAGCATCGGGCAATCATTGTACGCCATAATGTATGAAATAACATTCCAGTTGATATGGATGCCATATTTAGAGCATTTCCATAAAGTGGATGCTCTTATGTTTTCATGAGAAACGGATCCGCCGCCGCCGCGACTTTAAACGTGAATATCTCTGAAACCGTTAAATATTTTCGGGTCAGACTTTGTGTGCTATCTCCTTAGGCCTGGAAAATTTGCCTGGTTGTGTTTCGATAGCTGATGCTCACCACTAGGTGGCGTTGTAGTCAGAGCATAAGTAAACCTTTCTGTGATGATTTCGTCTGAACGACTTGTTTGATTTCTATGAAATTTTATTACAATGGTCTTGAAGGATGGGCAATGTGCTGAAAAGGTTGTGGTGTAGCTGGCGTAATTATAAAGGCACATTTTTTGCATTTCAAAAAAAGAAGTTTTTTGCGAAATAAAAATTTGCCACTCGCTTAGAGAAATATTTAAAGATTCTTCTATTCTATGTTGCCAAGCATAAATGTAGGATTGCCGACATGATAATTTTATTTTGGTGCGAACCAAATTGCTATTTAAATGAAAAATCTCAATTATCTGACTTAACGTCAAAACCTCCATAACCATTATCATGATTAAAGTTTTTTCCATTGAACTTTTATGTGCAATCTCCCTAGGGCTTTAGATTTCACCTGCTTGTTTTTCATGGTATTTGGTTGTCACTAGGTGGCACTATAGACATGAATGCAGGTAAACATGTGTAACATCATATCTTCTAAACAACATGTTTGATTTCCATGAAATTTGAGTATAATGATCTTGCGAGATAGGCAAAGAGCTGACAAGATTTTGGTGGTGTTGGCGAAATCATGGAGGCGCATTTTTGCATCTCAAAATAAGATTTTTTTCACAAAAATGGAAATTTACTTCTTTGAATCAGGGAAAAGTAATTCGAATGTGCTGAACATGAATATAACTTTCCCAGTGTTAAATTTCACATCCCTTGTAAGCCAAATGGCCATTTTTTTGTAATACGTGAAATTTACATGACTTGAGTCCAATATCTACATTCCCGAGGCCACATCAGAGGATTTTGCTTCATCATGTAGTTTCGTGATATTGTTGATCATTGGGTGGCACTATAGACAGTAAACTTATATTGCACAATTTATTGGCATTTCATGAAGTTTATTGTCCGACAGACAAAGGATTTCAAAGGACTGAAAGGATTTGTTTGTTTTTTTTGGATTGAAATTGAAGGGCCACCTCCCATACGGATTTGCAGCCCATCAACATAATGCTTGATTTATATCTCATTATACATTCTTTTCTACAATTAGTAATTTTATTAACATTATGGTTTAAAAATGGATTGAAAGGACATTGGTGCTGTTAGCGCTGGTATATACATGTGGCATACAGCATAGTCTGCTAAATATATCTAAATCTAGGCTACATCAACCCCTGCTTACACACATAACGAAAATGCAGTCAATATGGTCAGTATGGAAAATTGCAAGGATTCAAGTGAATTTGAAGTCAGGCCATTTTGGTCAAATAGACATACTATAACACTGATATTATGCTTCACCTTTCAAGTCTCATAATGTAGGCCTGTATGTTGATCATTCAGGTGATAAACCCTGTAATGTTTGACTTATTGCATAATGCAGTTATAAGTGGACCAGTAGACTGCTTGTATCAACAAAGTAAACACTTCATTCCAGAATCAGTGCTATTTCTCTCTCCATTACTGATATCATAATTTCATCCTGTTTCCAATAACATAGTCTCCAGTGGTTGTGAACTCTGGGCTTCCAGATGTCTGGGGATGCATTCTGGTCAATTTTCAATGAATAAAATAACAAATTATCACTCAGTAAATGCTCATTTTTTTTTGTTTTATGTGGAGGTCCCCAGAATTTATTTGAAAATCGAGATGTGAAATTGCACATACCGTTGCATTTTTACAGCATAGTTACAAATGTTGATAATTATTTTTTTAACTGAAAAAGGAGAAAGATTTTTGAAGTGGAACTTCTACATACCTGCTATATGGCACATCCCACCTGGGAAATTTTTACATGTATATCTAATTGAAGTAATCCATTGGAACCACTGATGATTTTCCAATAATAGAGAAGAAAAGCAACTCCAAGTAGCTAGGGATGACAATTTCATTCTGTATATTTCGCTATTAGTTTTAGCATCTTCAGCAGTGAACAAAGTTACAAACAGCTCCATACGCACAGTATATATACAAGGCATAATGTGATCTTAGCCAATACACAATTATGAATAGGTGAGTCAGTAAATTATGTCAGTCAGTTTGGACGGATATTAAAATGCTGTCATTTTCAGAAATTAACCTGACAGCGATCTACAAATGGTGTGATTCAGGTGATACAATACACACTGTAATTGATGAAAACAATACATAATCTGCTTATTTGGCAAGAACTAAGTAAACTGTACACAAATGAATAAAGTATTGTGATATAGTGGGTATTTACCTACATTGAATATTTCTACATGTCATGAAGTTTGGATAAGGACTGTCATTTTAAGATAATATAGGTATAATTTACTTGGCAATCCACATCAGAATTGATGAAAACCTACAAATGTTGTAACTCGCATGCTTCATAATTGTAGTGTATTCCCATGCGAGTTACAACATTTGTAGAGTGTGTATTGTATCACCTGAATCACACCATTTGTAGATCACTGTCCGGTTATCGCTTAAGATTTAACAATTTCTGAAAATGACAGCATTTTAATATCTGTCCAACCTGATATAATTTACTGGCTTACCTATTCATAATTGTGTATTGGCTAAGATCACATTATGCCTTGTATATATACTGTGCGTATGAAGCTGTTTGTAAAGTTTGTTCACTGCTGAAGATCCTATAACTAATAGCGAAATATACAGAATAAAATTGTGATTCCTACTCGGAGTTGCTTTTCTTCTCTATAATTGAAGTAAAATGGTGTGTTCTTGTGCATTTTGACAGAATATTTAGACTTTGAAGATGTGTAATGATGCCCCAAAATGAACTGAATTTTCCGTGTCATCTGTTTGTCTGTCTCTCTGTCTGCCCATCTTTCTTGTCATACCACACATGCAGCTGGTGATGGATCAGAAGCCTAATGAAATTGACTGACCTTCACCTGTTTTATCGAGGTCAAATTTAACATTAGCAATAATTTTTAAAGGAGTGAAGACAGGCTCTCCAAATTTATAATACTTGTGCAATTGGTGACTGACTAGAAGCCTATCCCAGTTGACTGAATCTATTTTCTCGGGTTATATGCTGTATATTATGATACGACATGAAATGTAGCTAGGCATTCTAAATTGATACCACATATGCAACTGATGATGGACCTGAAGTCTATGAAAATGACTGACATTGACCTATTTTCTCAAGGTCAAAAACTGTATGTTAAGTCACATGTTAACTGCCAACATACACTTCAATCTAACATTGTCATCATTTTGTTGTGGCTGTGGTTTTTCTTCCAGAACAATTTAGCGAATTTTGCATGTGTTCCAACAGCCTCATGCTTCAACAGTAACTTAAACCATGCTGTATCGGCTGAGCTGTTGAAACACCCTCCATTTCCTAGCTCTGACATACTGCATCACTGTCGAAATATGGGTACCCGGTACCAAGACAGAGTGATAGATCACACAGCCAGTGAAGGTTCCCAATTTACACATGTACATTGAATGTCGTTATTACAATTCGCTGACTTACAGTGAAAAATTATAGTGAAAGGTATCTGTTTTTTGTTGTTTGGTATTTTCACCCCTCGGGCAGATTCTGCCCGAGCGGTATTGTCATTGCCTCCGTCGTCTGTCCGTCCGTCGTACCGTCGTACCGTCGTCCGTCCGTCTGTCCATCATATCATTGTAAACACATTATCTCAAAAAGTCCTTCACTTACAACAATGAAACTTCATACAGTTGTTTAATACAGCCAGTACCAGAGGCCTATTGGAAGTCGGTGTAATCGGATGTGTTTTTCAGGAGTTCTGCCCCTTTATACATGTCTGTTGGTCCATATCCTTGTAAACACATTATCTCAAAAAGTCCTTCACTCACAACAATGAAACTTCATACAGTTGTTTAATACAGCCAGTACCAGAAGCCTATTGAAAGTCTGTGCTGTCGGATGTGTTTTTCAAGTCCACAAACCTGTGTGGATTGCTGTGAATAGACAGTAATCGTTCGACTACATCTACTATAGGTAATCACTGCTCTATTGCTATATTGTTTTGTCTGTCTATGATCTATATCATACAGGTAAAATTATGCCCACCCCAAATATGTGAGTTGTTGGGGTCAGAAACATTATTTCCACAATTGCTCTGGGCCCGGCCCGAGGGGTCCCGATGGCGACAGCCTACTTTTTATTTGCTGGCATTGTTTCAGATAGAATACAACAGCCTAATTCATACAATCAGCAATAAAAAGGGGGTTAAAATCTTTATGTTCAAACTTTTGTAGGAAATATAGAAGTGGCAATTTGAAATTTTATTTTTATTCAATTTTTTTAATGTCGGTGGGCCCATGAAACGCAAAATAAAGTTGGTGTTGCCTCGCACTGGGTTTCGATCATTGATGAAGAAATCCCTTCTCAGAGGCACTTCTACCAGGGATGATTCCTGATTGCTAATCCTCCAGGGGTATGTGCCCCACCCTCTGTCCCATCCTAAAAACAATTGCCACCCCTAATAGAGGGTGTGCCCAAATTGGGGAGATCTAAAGCCATGTGAGTACCAAATTATGTGTTACAAAATTATCTGGGCAAATGCTCTTCGCCCGTGTTTCACACGAGCTTTCATTCAGGTTGTTATGGGAAGATTTAGACATCTTTATGTGTGTCATAATCAGGATAGCTACACCAAATAACCTAAAACTGGGTTTCACTGTCCAAATTAGCATTCTGGTACATGTTGCTATGCACCCCATCCTTGGTTGCTTTACAGAATTAATCAAGCAAAATATTCATAAATGCAATATTCCTGATTGCTAAACCAGAAAAAAACCCTACATGTGGCAGTTTTCATTGCATAAATCTATCAAATAGAGCTGGCATTTAGAAAATCTCACCATTTTGATTGGTTCCTGCATGTTTATGGCTGCCATGTACTTTCTAGGAGACACTTCCATTGAGTGTTCTGCATGTCACATTTCACTTCAACCAATAATGTGATTGTCAATGTCTGATTGGGCTTAATTAGGCCTTTTATGATTGGGCCTAATTATGCCTGGTATGATTGGGCCTAACTAGGTCTGGTATGATTGGACCAAACTAGGCCTGGTATGATTGGGCCTAACCTTACCTGGTATGATTGGGCCTAACTAGGCCTGGTATGATTGGGTCTAACTAGGCCTGGTATGATTGGGTCTAACTAGGCCTGGTATGATTGGGCCTAACTAGGCCTGGTATAATTGGGCCTAACTAGGCCTGGTATGATTGGGCCTAACTAGGCCTGGTATGATTGGGCCTAACTAGGCCGGGTATGATTGGGCCTAACTAGGCCTGGTATGATTGGGCCTAACTAGGCCTGGTATGATTGGGCCTAACTAGGCCTGGTATGATTGGGCCTAACTAGGCCTGGTATGATTGGCCCTAACTAGGCCTGGTATGATTGGGCCTAACTAGGCCTGGTATGATTGGGCCTAACTAGGCCTGGTATGATTGGGCCTAACTAGGCCTGGTATGATTGGGCCTAACTAGGCCTGGTATGATTGGGCCTAACTAGGCCTGGTATGATTGGGCCTAACTAGGCCTGGTATGATTGGCCCTAACTAGGCCTGGTATGATTGGGCCTAACTAGGCCTGGTATGATTGGGCCTAACTACAATGTAGGCCTGGTATGATTGGGCCTAACTAGGCCTGGTATGATTGGGCCTAACTAGGCCTGGTATGATTGGGCCTAACTAGGCCTGGTATGATTGGGCCTAACTAGGCCTGGTATGATTGGGCCTAACTAGGCTTGGTATGATTAGACCTTACTAGGCATGATATGGTTAGACCTAACAATGCATGGTATGATTTTCTTCAGCAATGGCAATGAAGATGAAGAGTAGAGAGGAGATGGTGTAGAAGGTTTACATGTCAAGTGTTGATGGAATTATTGACCGTCTACTGTGGTGAATCACCATGAAGTGGGGGGGGGGAGGGGAGATTTGGCTTAATGTCACACTCAAGGTTGTTTCACTCGTATGGCGAGTCAGTTTGGTTGGTGGAGGAGAACCACCGTCCATCGGCAAGTAACTGACAAACTTCCACACAAGGACCAGCTGGGGTCGAACCCGTGCCGGTTCAGCGGTGTGAGGCATCTTAGAGCACCTTAGACCACTCCGCCACCGGTGGCCAATCACCATGAGAAGACAACGGTATGTTGAACTACTAGTTTAAGAACAGTGGGGAATAGAGAATATTGCCAGTCTTTGCTATTCGGAGAACTAAAAAAGCCGAAGTGATGTACATGTATGTTTGTGTGGGAATTAAATCTCACAGACAAACTGCTTCTCTCATAATGGCATATTAGTGATTAGTGGTTGACCAGAATGCTGGCCAGTACAATCTTGTCTGCAAGGTGCCCCACTGAGATGTCAGGACTGCTGCATGGTGAGACATTGGGAAAGATGGAGTGAGTCGATACAGTGGTGGGAGATCTGCTAAAATCATATTTTTGTCAATAAAAGTGTTGGTTAAACTGAGTGGATCGTCAATGCAGTTGGGACTGATTCAATAAGGTGGCACCACCAGGACTTGTTCATTAAGGCCTGGCTTCAAGCCTGCTGCTGATTTTATTGGATTTTCAAATAAACATGCCACCGAAAGTTCCAATTGATTTATCCGCCATAGCAGAAACGCTTCATACTAATAGGAAAAGATCTCCGTTCACTAGACTGTCTCTGGCTTCTCTCTCAGTAACCAAAAATACCAAACGGGTTATCTAAGATAACAGTGTATGGATATTGTGTTACCTGCCTATGCACTGTGGAATCAATAGGCTTAAGATGTAAACTTTCAACCTCATTTTGTATTCCCATTTCTACTACTGACATTATTTTAAGTGCTGCAGAGTAAACTGTAAACTATTCCACAGCTACACTTCCTACACATGATATGTTAAATGTTCACTACTGGGTAGGTTCAGGATTGGAATGCCATGTACATGTATGTGTGTTTGGCTAATTTGAAAGCATTGTTTTGTCACTGTCAGTGATCTTGTCCAGAAACTTGCAGGCTACTCCGGCTCATACCTCTCTCTTATGGACCAGTTCCCCCGTTCATGCTAACAGTTTGGACTGGACCAGTTCCCCCGTTCATGCTAACAGTTTGGACTGGACCAGTTCCCCCGTTCATGCTAACAGTTTGGACTGGACCAGTTCCCCCGTTCATGCTAACAGTTTGGACTGGACCAGTTCCCCCGTTCATGCTAACAGTTTGGACTGGACCAGTTCCCCCGTTCATGCTAACAGTATGGACCAGTTCCCCCGTTCATGCTAACAGTATGGACCAGTTCCCCCGTTCATGCTAACAGTTTGCACTGGTTTCCCTTTTCTAGTTTACAATATGGACAGGTTTCACTATCCCATTCTTGTTGACATTATGGACAGGTTCAATCAACTGTTCGTGTTGACACTATGGATAGGTTCCATAATCTCATTCTCCTTGACACTACGGGAAGGTTCCACTATCCCATTCTTGTTGACAATATGGACAATTTGCCCTATGCCGTTGTTGTTGACAATAAGGATAGGTTCCACTATATTGGTCTTGTTGATGATGTGGACATGTTCCACTAGTATATAATCTTACAAGTTCTTGTTGGTTATGCAGACAGGTTGACATGGTTTGGGGAATTATTTAAGAGGTTATAAAAGTTTTGCAACCTTCTTTAAAGTATGCCATAAAGAAACAAAGAAATGTTCAAGTAAATCCCTAAAGTGAAGCTGTTTAAATTGATTTCTTCTTTGAAGCAGCAGGAACACAACTTGACTGGGTGGTGCTTAGTTGGTTCATCGTGATATGACTGAAATAATGTTGAAAGCGATGTTAAATCCTGTTTACTCACTGAATCACTTACCTGTTTAAATTGAACTATTTAGAGGAGGTGTACCCAGATTAACTGTCAATCTACCATCAGCTGTCTGTTATTGTCACTTACAGGAAAGCTTATGAATGTGTGGGATAACAGCTTAATTCAGTAGATCACAGGTTAAACCCTTACAGTACTCGACTGGCAGTCCTTGTACATATGATTGACCATCCCTGCCATAATTCGGTATTTTATTATAGGATGCTTGTGAATATTTATAAAATTGCCACGCCTGTCATTATTCGTATTCATAGGATGCCTATAAATAATATACTCAGGTATAAAATATTTACAGGCATCCTATAATTATTTTGTACCATGGCAGGCCGGAATATTTCGTGAATAGGCAGAAACTTTTTTTTTTGGTTCTGTGTATTCTTTCTATGGGAACCCTCCGAAAACTTATATTAGGTTCCATGAAATAATTGTATGGGAATGTTTTTTAAAAATAAATGTAAAAGAATGTAGTTTTTTTAAATTATTCTGTTTCCATTTGCCAGTTTTGTCTTTTATAAAATTGTGATCATTTTTCAATCATGGTGAATTGGCTGTAAGGTATTTGAAGAATTAAAGGATATTTACTTCAAAGAGGTTCGAAAGTGATTCCGTCAGCATAGCTCAAAATTGAACTCAATGGCGGGCCACGAGTCTTTGTCGTATAGCTTGACAGGGTGCCGTGCACACCTTGCAGCACAAAATTGAAATGTTCCCATTATCATCAGTTTCTGGGTCAAAGTCAACACTGAATGAACATTTTCTAACTGTTTTTAGGGAAATCAATTCCCCATTTAGTTTCGTGGCTTTTGACATTCCCCAATCAAACACATAGAGCAACAGAATAATACTATCAATGTGTGTGAAACTTCGACATTTCCCACAAGGTTGACTGCACGTTCATGACGTGTTCGACCAGGGAGATTCTCGGGAGATCATAAACTGATGACGTTCACAAGACAATTAAGATAGCACTTTCATTGGTCCACAAACGATTGAGGAAATCGCATAAAAATGCCGACCTCAGCCCAAAGTAACAGTGTCTTCCATGCTGTGTATACAATTTAGATGAGCCGAGAGTGATAGTTTAATGGCAATATTCCCATACATGTATATTGTTGTTTCTTGTCTTAAAACATTGGCATATCATGCACTAATTGTCCTGCACATGCACCTTAAATAATAGTTTGGGGCTTTTGTCCTCTGGGGTTTTTGTCCATGGGTCTTTTGTCCTCTGGGGTTTTTGTCCATGGGTCTTTTGTGCAGACACGAACTGTTTGCTTTCAAAGGGGTAGAGAAATTTTGTGTGACAGGGATACAAGATATGAGCACATGTATTATAGGGTAAAGGTTAAAACTGTTTTTCAGCATCTTTTCCCCTCGACATTCTTTGACTGTGTACTTACCTGTGTTTACCTGTACAGAGACAGTCTTTGGTGGACTTTTGTCCATACCTGAGAGATTACATTGGGTATAGAGCATTAATACCTTTGGTATGAAGGAGCATTTATAGTTATAATTGTTACACAAAAGACTAGACATCCAGAACTTATGGAGCACAGCCCCTGGGCCATCCCTTTCATGTAATGGTTCATTCCCTTATTTCGCGCCCACAAAAGGGGTTATTCTATCCTGGGTTCCACATGAGAGAGTCCTTTCAGGAGATAAGATAATGTTTGGGTCCTGTAAAGATTTAAGTATTGGGGCAAGGCCTGATTTCTGTGGGCAAAACTGTCAAAATGACAGGGTATTTAAGCTGGACCTTGCCTCCAAAATGGAATGATAAAATACATAATCCAGAATTTCATCTAGAGTCACTCGGGGGCCATTCTGGGGGTGTCTGGAATTGAAGCAGATGAATATTAAGCTGGCAGATCGATCAAAGTGTTAATTATGGGACACAGGCTGGTAGATTGTACCCCTTACCTTCACAGGTGGCTCATCCACTCAGACTGTACATTCTCTGTAAGGGGATCAATGTGAACAACTCCTGTGTGATCTAATGGTGTGTCCCATACTTAAGTCATGGTTCTCTGGCTAATTAATTCAGTGGATTCCTAGTCACTTCATATAATCGCATACAGTAAAACAATGCAGCTTTAAGGTGTATGGGAGCGATGACTTAATTAGCAAGAAGAGTAGATTAACTCTTCCCCCATAGATTTGTGGGGAATTTTCTCTCTCTGGCCCATAATAGATTTGTGATGGCGTAGGTCTTCAACCCATGGACTCATTTAAATTTTCATACTTCTCCAGCGATGTAAAATCTCCCGTTTTATGTCCCATGTCATGTGGAGAAATATTTACCAATGGTCTCCCACAGACCCATTCTACGTAATTTGTTCACATTTTATACCAACGAGCTTTCATTGAACCCACCCACTGCCCTCAGGGGCATGTCCCCACCCCAGGGGATCTGAACCGATCCGTATACGCCACAGATTAAGAAGTGAAACCCACATGAGCCGACCCTTAAGAAGTGAAACCCACATGAGCCGACCCTCATACGCCACGGATTTTACCCCATGGCTCATTCACCCCCATGGGTTAGTTTATAGGGATAGAGAGATCGTATGCCCTTTCTATACTACTAATCGCGCATGCGCAGTCGACCCATTCTACTGTAGGGTGCAAGCCTGGCCCATGGAATCTCAGGTAGCGAAAACCCCAGGTCTCGCGGCCCACCCTATTCCGCGCCACATCTATAGGGATAGGGAGATCGCGTGCCCTTTCTATGCTACTACTCATCGCGCATGCGCAGTCGACCCATTTTCTACTGTAGGGTGAAAGCCTGGCCCATGGAATCTCAGGTAGCGAAAACCCCAGGTCTCTCGCCCCAGCCTATCCCGCGCCACACCTATGTGACCCGCTGTGCAGTGAGTAAAGTGGAGGAGGAGGAGGAGGAGTAGGTGAGTAAAGTGGAAGAGGAGTAGGACACGCCACGGATTATACTAGGCCGATATCAGCAACATTTATTCTAAAAATAAGTAATCTTGTGAGAAAATGTGTTGTGTCTGCTTTACTTCTGTTGGAAATCACGAAAAAAAGCGAAGAAATTGTCGCATTTTAGCCACGTTTTGCAACGTTCTCTTCCTGCTTTCCGGCTACCATTCGCATGTTTCCGTATACCATCGTAAAGCTAATTCTCCGTATGATCAGGATTTGGCAGTGACATCACAAGATGGCAGGTGTAGAACGAACTATATTCAATTCAATCCGATATGGCGGATTCCACATAAAACTATACCACTTTCCGTCAAATTGTCCGTCTCACCAGAAAATGACGTTTGTAACATTTAAAATTTCAGAAAACTGACTCTGTGTCTTGTACTGTGTTTGCTAAACCCACAAATGTTGAGTAATGTATATGCATTTCTGAATATAAACAGTTTTACACTGCACATTTCTTATCTGCAGTATAATAGAGAGACAGAAATGTAAATGTTTCTAATGTCATTTGTTGTAATGTCATATGTCCATCCAACTTTTTGTTACAATATTCACCACGAAACAAATGTCAATTAAATTATTCAATTAAAGATTTACAGTGGTACTACCTTGACCTTATTGAGATATATGTACCATTGCCAGTGTATTAAATACCAATACATTGCTACTATGAGCGTTTGAAAAACGTTTCTAATGTCATTTCCGTCCAACTCCCGTGACGGAAATGACATTAGAATTTTTTTGAAAAGGCTCAATATTACAGCATGGGCGATGACATACACTGACAATGGTACAGATACATCAATATGCTTGGCCTAATTCCACTGAGCATATGCAAGTGCTTCTGTTATAAGAAATTTCTTGTACATATACAAAATAGATTTTGACGGACAAATGACATTAGTAACACAAATGTTACTAATGTCATTTGTGTTTTGTTCCGCTAAACTAAAACCTGTACAAAGAATTCATAGGGGTACCTGTTTATTTTCATCTTATGCAATTCATTGACACATTTTAGATAATAAGGTGCAGGGAACATTGTTTGTTTATGATGTTTCCCAAGTTATTGGTGTTACTAATGTCATATTCCGTCAAGGACGGACAGAAATGGGAGTTAGTGGTACAGTTTTGCGTGGAATCCGCCATATACCTTCCGTACAGGAGAATAATGACGATAATAAATATTCATAAGGTGAAAGTAACACAGCTCACTGATTGGCCAAGGTTGAGCGCAGCCCGGCGTGATTGGAGGAAGAGATCACGTGGTGACTCGGTCGCTATGGTCACTGTCGACAAAAGGCCGACTGAGAAACAAAGAATGGCAGCTGAAAACATTTACGGCGAAGACAGCAGGTCCCGAGAAAATACATAAAATAAACTCGGATGAGCAGATTTGATGAGCTGGTCATCAAGGTTACATGTAGATACTTTGGTAGTTTATATGCTCGCGTTGCGTGAAATATTCAGGAATTTGGAAGCAGATTTTACTATTTTTTGAACGTTTGTCTTGGAGCACACGAAACAAATTTGTTGTCAAATCACGCATTTTCCATCGATTATTTCTGTTTCTCTCCCGATTTCATTTTACCCTTACCATAAAACATACCAACAGTCCATATAGTCAGATTTATTGAAATTTTGGCTTTCTGAAAATGTATAGTTTTAATTAGGTTTTACTCAAAGTAAACACCAAAAATTGCAAGAATAATCGACCATATGGGAACTCAAGTGACTCGTCAAAATCCGTCTTCATGGGTTAGGCGAACACTCGTCAAAACACGCTTACATGGGGATCTACACAAGTCATCAAAACCCGCTTATATGAGGGAAAGAGTTAAATTGATCCTTTTTTTTCGGATCACCCCGAGTGGGATCATCACGGATTATGTACCATCACCACCACTATATTCAGCATTTAAAAACCATCACTGCCACCACCATGCAGCATGTACCTTCACCACTAACATACTCAACATAAATACTACCACCACCACCACTATGCAGCATGTACCATCACCATTCAACATTTACTACCACCACCGCCACCATGCAGCATGTACCATCACCATTCAACATTTACTACCGCCACCATGCAGCATGTACCATCACCATTCAACATTTACTACTACCGCCGCCACCATGCAGCATGTACCATCACCATTCAACATTTACTACCACCACCGCCACCATGCAGCATGTACCATCACCATTCAACATTTACTACCACCACCGCCGCCATGCAGCATGTACCTTCACCATTCAACATTTACTACCACCACCGCCACCATGCAGCATGTACCATCACCATTCAACATTTACTACCACCACCATCACCATGCAGCATGTACCATCACCATTCAACATTTACTACCACCACCGCCATCATGCAGCATGTACCATCACCATTCAACATTTACTACCACCACCGCCGCCATGCAGCATGTACCATCACCATTCAACATTTACTACCACCACCGCCGCCATGCAGCATGTACCCTCACCATTCAACATTTACTACCACCACCGCCGCCATGCAGCATGTACCATCACCATTCAACATTTACTACCACCACCGCCGCCATGCAGCATGTACCATCACCATTCAACATTTACTACCACCACCGCCGCCATGCAGCATGTACCATCACCATTCAACATTTACTACCACCACCGCCACCATGCAGCATGTACCATCACCATTCAACATTTACTACCACCACCGCCGCCATGCAGCATGTACCATCACCATTCAACATTTACTACCACCACCGCCGCCATGCAGCATGTACCCTCACCATTCAACATTTACTACCACCACCGCCGCCATGCAGCATGTACCATCACCATTCAACATTTACTACCACCACCGCCACCATGCAGCATGTACCATCACCATTCAACATTTACTACCACCACCGCCGCCATGCAGCATGTACCATCACCATTCAACATTTACTACCACCATCGCCGCCATGCAGCATGTACCATCACCATTCAACATTTACTACCACCACCGCCACCATGCAGCATGTACCCTCACCATTCAACATTTACTACCACCACCGCCACCATGCAGCATGTACCATCACCATTCAACATTTACTACCACCACCGCCGCCATGCAGCATGTACCCTCACCATTCAACATTTACTACCACCACCGCCACCATGCAGCATGTACCATCACCATTCAACATTTACTACCACCATCGCCGCCATGCAGCATGCACCATCACCATTCAACATTTACTACCACCACCGCCACCATGCAGCATGTACAGTACGCCCAAGAATTAAACTGGTCACTGCTCGCGAAACGTTGGGTTCATCTTTCGCGAAACATTCGCGAAACGTTCGCGAAAGCATGTGCGAAAGGTTGATAATAACTTACGATGATTTCATATTTATTTCATAGCTTTCGCGAAAGGTAAATACCTTTCGCGAAAGATGTGTCACGATCGTAACTGACGTAAAGCGATCCGCATTTGACAAGACAAGATGGCAACAAATGCGGGAGTGTTGGATCTTCTTACGCGGGTTACAATTGCATATGTTTTAGGACCACTATTCCCGATTTCACCCAGCAAGAATTTCCTGCAACAAAATTGAGTTTCAGGAACGAAATAGGCAGAAAATACAGTCTACGAAACAAAAGAAAATCTCCAATTTCATAAAATGCCGCGAGCAGTGCGATCTCCAAATTACAATCGCCTACGTGACATATGAATACAGAGGCAATTGCGTTAATGTTTACACTCGTTTGGTTCGTTTCGGTTCGGTTATTAAAATATGACTGCAAAAATTTTAAACCGGAACGAAGTTTGAACGAATTATCACCAGAATATGAACGGAGTTTGACCGAAACGAAATAACCGAAACGAAATGAACCGAACGGAGTGAGCGAAGTTCCTCCGCAGTGGACTGCCCGCTGCTGCCGTTAAACTTTAATCGGCCGTACATGTTTGCCTGTGAATAAAGTTGGATGACCGACAGAATGGCTCAGAAACCCGTATAGTTAAATGTTTACAAAATGTACTGATTGTAATTTGTTTAGATAGATAAAGAAATATGAAGCAGGTCTTTTTCTCCACTCCCACGGCGCAAAGCCCCACGTGGTCCAAATGTGCGAACTTTGACCCTGCAGAGCTATGCCCCTGAAAACAGCCACACCACGTACTCATACCGGTGGGGCGCTTTTAAAGTGTGATCACCTACTGTTCACTTCCATAGTCTACCGAATTTGTGATTACAGATGAATTGATTTTCAAAATACTATAATAACAACTACATGGCTTGTTGTCCCAAGATTCTGTTATAGTCGGCGGCTTTTGTTTGTTTGTGAGACGAATGAATATTTTTTTTTGTACTCAGAATTAAGAGTCCCCCGCAATACATAACAACGGAATAAAATAACAACATTTCACATGGGGTACATGCTGATCTAATTCCCATTACGAAGTTAGAGTATATTAACCAATACAATAATAGTAACACTTTAAATTAAGCCTAGAGCTCAAATTAACAAAAAATGAATCCCGTTTTGCGAGACATGAGAAAATTTAAAATACCACATACCTTGAAATGGAATCTTTAGTACTTCCATTTCTGCTCTCTCGTTGTTATTTATTATTTAAATATTTATTTTAATATCTAGCGCTGCAAAAGATCTTAATGAACGAAGAAATGTACCGTGAAATTTAAATGAAACATTGAGTTGATGGACAGCGAAATCCGAATGGGAAGCGGACTACAATTTCAATCAATCAAAAATCGAAATGTAATCGGGTGGGTCTAACAAAAGGAAAAACAGTTGAGAAAATACTTAATTAATATTATCCTGGATGGTATTATAAAGATTCGTTTTCATCGAGGCGTACAAGGTACATTCCGAAGATGTTTTTCGTCCTCAATACAATTGTGTTGCGGAAACCTGTCGCTTATATGTACGGAAGAGATCACGGTAATGAAAAAACTTATTAGCCCATTCTTCCTAAATATTTACATAATACTAAAAATTTGTCTAGACTAATGTGATAACAAACGAGAAGAATGTAAGATAATTTTACCGATAGCGCAGAAGAATATATAAGATAAATATTCTGATAAAATATATTATTAAACAATTTTGAATAACTTTTTCTTTTCTCATATTGCCGAATCTTATAAACAGTTCATAACAGATCATATTGTGGAACGCAAATAGAATACAGATCTAGAGTGAATGGAAGAAATTCTTGCATAAAGCATTCACTTTTTGCACGAGAAAACCGGAATGTGAAATTGAAGACCGAATAGTTCCCTGCTGTTGACCTTGTTGTTTATCAGAGCGCGGACCTCGAAGAAAGCACTCTTTCGTGTAGACATCGCGAAAGATTTCATTCCAGAGCATATAAAATTATGTTTTTAGATCTACTATAAAGTTGATTGTAATAGAAAGAAGAAACATATATCTCTGTGAATCTGGGGATAATGAAGATCGATCTTCGTTATTTTCTTGAAGTTGGAAATCCGTGGCAAGTTGCCATTTTCAACTACTGTTCTCCGTGAAGGTAACCGACGATCGTTTACATTTATGAGAACGAACCGGAATGAACGCAAAAGTTTGAACGAAATATAACCAAATTGTGTCGATAGGTGACAAAAAATGAAATACAAATGAAAATATGTTTGATCACTATATCCAAACATGTACCATGCCGATTTATGTTCTTTTTGACGCGCTGGAGACTCGACACGTGGGTGTGAACGTTACTCAGTGCCACAGGCCGTACGGGATGTCGTTTGGCCCCAGCATATCAGCTTTAGGGATCAGAAAAAAATAACCTCAAGTGTACAACATGTTAGTGCCAGGGTTTCCTAGCTAAATAACATATAGCCCTCACGAGTATGAGGGCTATATATCATTTAGCTAGGGTTTCCAAGTTACTTTGTAGGAATGAGAAGAGAATCAGCGGATGAGAAAATCGGGACAAATAATCGGGACAACATCGGACCAACATGGTGACAAGATCGGGACAAGATCGGACCATGATCAGGTCGTCATGATGCCGTCCCGATGTTGACCGGGTCAAAATCGGGACAGCATGATGTTAACACGGTGAAAAGATCGGGTCGATTTTTATTGAGCTCAATTCTTTCCTGTACTGTACAAATTGTCTAAATAAGTGTAAATAATTGTAAGTTTCACGTGTGCAAGACGAGAGCTGCAATCAATCATGACCGGGTTGTCTAGAGCACTGAGTGGTCTACGGTGAAGAATAGCTTGGTATTTATTATGGCCGTCTTCAATTTACGGCCGTTTGGTTTCCTTGCATGCACAACGTTTTCGGAAATTGCAAATTTCATTCTCGTATGATACATTTTCTGCAATAAAATGCAATTCAAGGAAAATTTAACACTTTCATTTCAAATTGTATCGGCAGAATTTCAAATTCAAGTCTTAGGAAAAAAAAAAAAATGCCTAAAACCACTTTTTATTAATCACACCAATTCTCCTCTATAATTATATCATCTCTCGTTGTTTTGAATAATTATCTTGAAACAAAATGCCTCTTTCTGCCACTGCAATATAAATGCATTCTGTTCAAGATGAAAACTTTAAAATAATGAGTTTTTATTCTTCATGTGATGAAAACTTTTAAAAAAAGAGTTTTTATAATTCATGTGATGAAAACTTAAAAAATTGAATTTTTGGAGACATTCGCGTGTGCTGAAAAAAACTGAGTTAGTTTTATTGAATTTGGAAACTGAGTAGATGGATTTTTTCGTCAAGAATAACGCCTGTTCCGCCAATGAAGGCAATAACATTTTTTAAATGTCTGCTCAGAGTTGTTTCCCCTCTTCGTAGCAACTGGACACGCCTCTTATGAACGGCTGGCTGACGCCATGTTTTAGATCGGGCTTCATGCACTGCGAAGTTCATTTGGATGTGAAAGATTTCAGTTACAAAAAACAAGCCATACAGCACAATGAACTCAAATAAGGGGCAGATGATGTGACTTTTTGACTAGATGAATACGGTGATACGGCTCCCGATTTTACGATCTCGATTTTGCGTGAATCACGGCTTGCATCATCATGGACTGACAAGGAAAACCGGTAGGCCTACGTCGTCGTGATTTTATAGTTGCAATTCATTTGCAAAATTAGGTATATGGACCTAATTAATGCCATTAAAAACAAAACACACCAGCAAATGAAAAATAAATAGTTGACAGACAAGAATATAAACATTTTACGACATGTATTTCCTCAAACATCGTTCGCGTATTCCTTTAGCGAAAGGTTCAATTCTGACATTTTCTCGCGAAAGGTATGGCGAGAGGTACTGGCGAATTGTTCGCGAAACGTTTGCGAACGGTTCGCGACATTTTTCGGCTATCCTTCGCGAATTTGACCAGTTTAATTCTTGGGTGTACTGTACCATCACCATTCAACATTTACTACCACCACCGCCGCCATGCAGCATGTACCATCACCATTCAACATTTACTACCACCACCGCCACCCTGCAGCATGTACCATCACCATTCAACATTTACTACCATCACCGCCGCCATGCAGCATGTACCCTCACCATTCAACATTTACTACCACCACCGCCACCATGCAGCATGTACCATCACCATTCAACATTTACTACCACCACCGCCGCCATGCAGCATGTACCATCACCATTCAACATTTACTACCACCACTGCCACCATGCAGCATGTACCATCACCATTCGCCTTACTACCACCACCGGCCGCCATGCAGCATGTACCATCACCATTCAACATTTACTACCACCACCGCCGCCATGCAGCATGTACCATCACCATTCAACATTTACTACCACCACCGCCGCCATGCAGCATGTACCCTCACCATTCAACATTTACTACCACCATCGCCACCATGCAGCATGCACCATCACCATTCAACATTTACTACCACCACCGCCGCCATGCAGCATGTACCCTCACCATTCAACATTTACTACCACCACCGCCACCATGCAGCATGTACCATCACCATTCAACATTTACTACTACCACCACCGCCGCCATGCAGCATGTACCTTCACCATTCAACATTTACTACCACCACCGCCACCATGCAGCATGTACCATCACCATTCAACATTTACTACCACCACCATCACCATGCAGCATGTACCATCACCATTCAACATTTACTACCACCACCGCCACCATGCAGCATGTACCATCACCATTCAACATTTACTACCACCACCGCCGCCATGCAGCATGTACCATCACCATTCAACATTTACTACCACCACCACCACCATGCAGCATGTACCATCACCATTCAACATTTACTACCACCACCGCCGCCATGCAGCATGTACCATCACCATTCAACATTTACTACCACCACCGCCACCATGCAGCATGTACCATCACCATTCAACATTTACTACCACCACCGCGCCATGCAGCATGTGCCATCACCATTCAACATTTACTACCACCGCCGCCATGCAGCATGTACCATCACCATTCAACATTTACTACCACCACCGCCACCATGCAGCATGTACCATCACCATTCAACATTTACTACCACCACCGCCGCCATGCAGCATGTACCATCACCATTCAACATTTACTACCACCACCGCCGCCATGCAGCATGTACCATCACCATTCAACATTTACTACCACCACCGCCGCCATGCAGCATGTACCATCACCATTCAACATTTACTACCACCACCGCCACCATGCAGCATGTACCATCACCATTCAACATTTACTACCACCACCGCCGCCATGCAGCATGTACCATCACCATTCAACATTTACTACCACCACCGCCACCATGCAGCATGTACCATCACCATTCAACATTTACTACCACCACCGCCGCCATGCAGCATGTACCATCACCATTCAACATTTACTACCACCACCGCCACCATGCAGCATGTACCATCACCATTCAACATTTACTACCACCACCGCCGCCATGCAGCATGTACCATCACCATTCAACATTTACTACCACCACCGCCGCCATGCAGCATGTACCATCACCATTCAACATTTACTACCACCACCGCCGCCATGCAGCATGTACCCTCACCATTCAACATTTACTACCACCACCGCCGCCATGCAGCATGTACCTTCACCATTCAACATTTACTACCACCACCGCCACCATGCAGCATGTACCATCACCATTCAACATTTACTACCACCACCATCACCATGCAGCATGTACCATCACCATTCAACATTTACTACCACCACCGCCATCATGCAGCATGTACCATCACCATTCAACATTTACTACCACCACCGCCGCCATGCAGCATGTACCCTCACCATTCAACATTTACTACCACCACCGCCATCATGCAGCATGTACCATCACCATTCAACATTTACTACCACCACCGCCACCATGCAGCATGTACCATCACCATTCAACATTTACTACCACCACCGCCACCATGCAGCATGTACCATCACCATTCAACATTTACTACCACCACCGCCGCCATGCAGCATGTACCATCACCATTCAACATTTACTACCACCACCGCCGCCATGCAGCATGTACCATCACCATTTATAACATGTACCACCACCATATACAGCATATACGGTACACCTTGTACATACATGTACATGTATAACACCCATACTTGTACAGAAGTAGTTTTAGCCAGAGCTGACCCACTTCTATTTGGTGGAACAATATCATTTTTCAGCCTGACATGAAGTAGAAGTAGGTAGAGTTTTTGATGAAGGTGATTCGTCTGGTTGACAGGTAATTAAGTAGGTCGTTAGTTACCTGCCTAGCTGGTGGTATGTCTGATGCCTGCATTGACTCCAGTCGTGTGATCTGACCAGTCTTGTTTACATTTCCGATAATCAAAATAGTAGACTAAGGAGTAATAGAATATGATAACATGAAATAAAGTACTGATTTAGTGTTGATGACTTGATTGGATTTAATTGATTTCTGTCTGTCTTTCCATTGGTCATGACTATAGGCCATGGGCTCGATTGATTGGGTAAGGAGGAGTTTGATCATTGTGTTATGTTATCAGATCATTGTGGGAGGTATGAATAACACTGTATACACTTGTACATTATCAACATACCCTCATGAAGGGTTCTATCAAAATTTTCTCTTCATTAAATCCACATTGAATTGAGAATCTCTGCTTGAAAGTTCTGCCACATTGACATATTATATATTTCAAAACTTCTTGAATGCTCGCACATCTTGGCAAAACTAAATTTCCTAATATTCGCTGCCACAATTGACCCACCATGCCAGGTACATGTACATGTAGCCTGGCTTTTCCACTCAAACATATAAAAAATTCAACATACATTCGCCACCATTTTTTGGGAGAAATTCAACATACATTCACAACCATTTTTACCCCTCAGCCCATAGGGCTGTGAGGTCTTGTCGTTGCCATGTACGTACGTCCGTCCGTCCTAGCGTCCGTCCGTCCTAGCGTCCGTCCGTCCGGCGTCCGGCCGTCAACATTTTCTTGTCCGCTAAATATCTGCAGATCTATGAAGTCGGGCCTGACCAAACTTTGGTGAGAGCTTCCTGAATGTTGACAGATGAAATGATTAGATTTTCAGATGGCTATGATGATGTCATGATTTAAAAAAAAAATTATTATTTATTGATGGCTTAGCTTCTGCACTGTTATCTATGCCCATCAACATGTTCTTGTCCGCTGAATGTCTGCAGATCTATCAAGTCGGGCCTGACCAAACTTTGGTGAGAGCTTCCTGAATGTTGACAGATGAAATGATTAGATTTTCAGATGGCTATGATAATTTCATGATTTTTTATTTTTTTAAATTTTTTAATTTATTGATGGCTTAGCTTTTGCACTGTTACCTATGCCCATCGGGAACCCTTGGTTGCATGTTTCGTTGTGAATTTTGAAGGTTCCCTGATACACGAAAGCCTGGTCCATTCATGATTCTCATTGAATGAAGGACAACATTTTTCTTAAATTTTGCTATTAAATCATTCTATTCTACATCATATGATTTATTCTAAAACTTTTGCATGAACCATATTTGTGTCCACACATTTAACTGGTACAACATAATGCTTCAATTTTTGTCACCAAACATGTTACTGTACCTTGGAAATTATGTAAAACGAGTGATTAGGAGAGCCCATTTTTAGCCTGACTGTGTGCAATTTTGAATCAGTTTGCATACCTGGAGCTTATGCCCCCCCTCTCCCCCCCCCCAAATAATGATAAGGGTGGGCCTGTGTCAATAAGTGTGTTTACTTGTTATCACACTTGTGCAATGCATAAATTGCCACTGATAAAGCTACACTTCCTTGCATGCTGTAATCCCAGCACACCACTCACGTGAAACCGAAGTCTGTTATATACGGTATCCAGGGATTTTTTGCAGGTTCCGATCCCAAACTCCCAGTTCCTTTTGGTAATTCATTATTGAGGGTCCAATTTTTTTAAGTGAATTTCGGCGCAAAGAGCCTGTGATCAATCACAAAACAGAGGTTTATTAACATGAAATTCAATACCCAGCCATGCAATCGGATCGATATTGAGGCTTCCAGAAGCTTTTTCTAGGAGTATTTCCTTCAGAAATCCTTTCAAATTGAACAACAACAACACTTTCGTTTTTTGTTTCATTTGAGTTTTGGGTGCCCATATGTTTTCCAAAACTAAACTGGCTCTAGATGCAGCCCTGATCCTACTTGACTAAAAAAAAACAGGCTGAGGGGTCCACGCACCTTTTAGGTGCTTGCCTGCAATTCATGTTTGAGATATGACTGGCAGAAATTAGGTCATTCTGTCAGGCACAAACACAGCGAATATGGGAGGTGGGCAATCACACATTGGCCCAGAGTTTTTCCCTATTAAAATTTTAAAAGGTTGTGTGGATATTTTTTTTTGTGTTGAAAATTATAAAAACATTTTAAAATATAACACAAACCAATTCTTGCCCAATCAGGTATAATGACCAATCAGGTATAATGACCAATCAAATTTCCCAGAAGTCAAGTCCTGATTATAATTTCACACTCAAAAAAATCAGTGGTGGTACATCTTAGTCCTCAATCAGTGGTGGTACATCTTAGTCCTCAATCAGTGGTGGTACATCTTAGTCCTCAATCAGTGGTGGTACATCTTAGTCCTCAATCAGTGGTGGTACATCTTAGTCCTCAATCTTAGTCCTCAATCAGTGATGGTACATCTTAGTCCTCAATCAGTGGTGGTACATCTTAGTCCTCAATCAGTGGTGGTACATCTTAGTCCTCAATCAGTGGTGGCACATCTTAGTCCTCAATCAGTGGTGGCACATCTTAGTCCTCAATCAGTGGTGGTACATCTTAGTCCTCAATCAGTGGTGGTACATCTTAGTCCTCAATCAGTGGTGGTACATCTTAGTCCTCAATCAGTGGTGGTACATCTTAGTCCTCAATCAGTGGTGGTACATCTTAGTCCTCAATCAGTGGTGGTACATCTTTGTCCTCAATCAGTGGTGGTACGTCTTAGTCCTCAATCAGTGGTGGTACGTCTTAGTCCTCAATCAGTGGTGGTACGTCTTAGTCCTCAGTCAGTGGTGGTACGTCTTAGTCCTCAATCAGTGGTGGTACATCTTAGTCCTCAATCAGTGGTGGTACATCTTAAGTCCTCTGTAATTTCATCCATCCACAGAGAATAGGATGACCTAGTCTGTCTTCAATGACAACTATTGGAGTCCAAATATTCTGGGCACAATCCTACATCTCCTGAACTTTCAATCTATTGTAGGGCTTACATGTACCATGAGGTATCTCTCCTGCCACTTGACACTTTGGAAGAGAGAGCCTGGCTTTAGATGTGTTCACTAGATAGGACTGTTACAGGCATACCTTCCTAGATGATGATAAATACAGTTCAGCACTAAAGGCCGGGTGGTGGACCGTTCAGATAGCTATCACTAGAGTGCTTCACTATCTCTGACAGTTTATCCTCTATATTCAGAGGTTACACTCCTGGCAGCTGCTGCTGAGAACATCCCACAGTCGCCTTATAACCTCACCATCTCAGGATCTGAGTATAACCCACAGTTTCCTGTTGAGTATATAACCCACAGTTTGCTGCTGAGTATAACCCCCCCCCCCCCCAGTCTCCTGCTGAGTATATAACCCACAGTCTCTTGCTGAGTATAACCCACAGTCTCAGGACTGCTGAGTATAACCCCTCAGTCTCCTGCTGAGTATATAACCCAGTCTCCCGAGTATAAACCAGTCTCCTGCTGAGTATATAACCCACAATCTCCTGCTGAGTATATAATCCACAGTCTCCTGCTGAGTATAACCCCCCCAGTCTCTTGCTGAGTATAACCCACAGTCTCCTGAGTATAACCCACAGTCTCCTGAAAAATAGGAGCTGTGGTTGTGGGGTTAGTAAAGATAATCAGTGGAAACCTTTCATGTGTTAACAGTTTTATACAGCTACTACTTTAACCCTTTGAACCCTAGAGGCTAAAACTCGGGAGGCCGCTTTAGCGGCTTCTGACGTCAGAACTGACCATTCAGCCAATCTGATAACATTTTAAGTCTTATCCGCTCCACAGTTTTAGTTTGGTGGCCCAAGTCCAAAAGGGATCCTCTGCCACTCGTAGAGTCCACACGGGGTGAGCAACGCTGTTCAGATTGTGCATGACAAAATTTTTGTTTGTATCCCTATTTTAGCGGGGAGCTCGGGGTCCGGTGTTAATAGACATGGAAACTCTCGGGTTCAAAGGGTTAAACTTTGCTTGTGAAACAGATTGAATCAATATGATTTAGCGACTTTAAATCATTGGCTCCGACAAGCCGGTCTAAGCGGCTCCTTACGTTAATTAAATTTCTACCAGAAACCGATGTCACCGGCTTCTTGACAGCCTTATGTAAACACACCTGTGATTGGTTGTTTTGGCCTTGGTAGCTCAAAATTGACCAATTAACGCTTGCGTTATACATGTATCATGGTTAGCAGTCCTTATAGCCTAGTTTCAGACTTTATGACAAATGAAAGGGGTTTCCAAACATGGCGTCAAAAGCCGCCATAGCGGCATATGTTGTTGTTTCTTTTTTCTCCCAACTAGACAACAAAGAAGTTCAAGAATGGTTACCATCATCAGTTTTTATTTATACGAATCACCAAAGCATCAAGGATTGTAAAAATATATAGATAACCTCATGACATGTGACAAATGAAAGGGGTTTTCCAAACATGGCATCACAAGCCTCTGTGAGCGGCGTATGTGTTTTTTTGTGTTCTTTTTCCGCCTTGAATTCCATCATCAGTTTTTACCCCTCGGCAAATTTTGGCCATGGGGTATTGTCGTCGTCTTGTACGTCCGTCTGTCCGTTCGTCCGTACGTGAGCGAGATAGCCGGAAAACGGTTCCACTGAAGAATTCCAAATTTGGTATGCTTATTTACCTAGTCAAGGACCAGAAGCCTATTGAATTGGGACCTGATTGGGTGGAAACCTTGGCGGCCATCTTTAATTTTATACATCAAGCAACTTTCAATGAATTACCCAACCGGCTTTTCTGATTAGCTGGAAATCCTGGAGGCCATCTTTAATTTATGCGAAATCGATAATGATACATATCTCTGTTACCATTCACTTGTTTTATATGAAAGTTGGTATACATCATCGATACATCCAGATACTTTGAATTGGGACCTGATTGACCGAAAACTTTGGCGGCCATCTTTAATTTATGCAAAAACTTTAATGATGTATCTCTGATACCATTTAAGTGTTGTATACCAAACTTGGTATACAGCATCGATGTATCAAGACTTGCAATGAATAACCACATCAGTTCCTCTGAGTGGAGGGAAGGATGGGCGGCCATCTTTAATTTATGCAAAATCATTAATGATCTCGTTCTCTGATACGGCCATCTTTAATTTATGCAAAATCATTAATGATCTCGTTCTCTGATACCATTCAAGTGCTCAGTGTAAAATTTGGTATACATCATCGATGCATCAAGAGACTTATGACAAATGACAGTTCTGGTTTCTCTGATTGGGCGGAAACCTTGGTGGCCATCTTTATGCAAAATCTTTAATGATGTATATCTCTGATACCATTACAGTGTTCTATACGAAACTTGGTATACAGCATCAATGTATCAAGACACTTTCAATGAATAACCACATCAGTTTCTCTGAGTGGCGGGAAGGATGGGCAGCCATCTTTAATTTATGCGAAATCATTAATGATCTCTATCTCTGATACCGTTCAAATGCTCGCTGTAAAATTTGGTCAAGAAACTTATGTAATGAACCAGTTTCTCTGATTGAATGGAAACCTTAGGGGTCATTTATAATTTCAAAATTTTTGATAATCTGTATATTTATGACTTGACTGCTTGGTGTTCCTGACATCTTGGTTCAAATTGAATACATTATGAATGTACCCAGAGCCAAGGGGTTTTCAGATGCGCAGCTTCGTATTATTTTTATGAATCACCAAAGCATCAAGGATTGTAAAAATATATAGTTTACGCTACATGTATCTAAGGTACCCATGTTAAATCTCAATGCCATTATTATAACCATTATTATAGCCATTATTATAGCCATTATTATAGCCATTATTATAACCATTATTATAGCCATTATTATAACCATTATTATAACCATTATTATAACCATTATTATAACCATTATTATAACCATTATTATAACCATTATTATAACCATTATTATAGCCATTATTATAACCATTATTATAACCATTATTATAACTATTATTATAACCATTATTATAACCATTATTATAACCATTATTATAACCATTATTATAACCATTATTATAACCATTATTATAACCATTATTATAACCATTATTATAACCATATGCGGAAATTAATATTTTTGCATAATTTATTCCGTCCAGTAATGAATTCATGTATAGATTGAGAGAATAATAATCCTGTGGTTATAGACTGTATGAGAGATGTACCTTAAAGTTACCTCAACCCTTGTCCTCTCATTTGTGTTCATAATTACTGTGATGCATGTCCTTTAACAATCACGCTGTTACAATTCCATATGGGCAGGTTTCTTGTCCATGGGATGCCAGACTTAAACAGCTTGGTCCTTAATTTTAGGCTGTGTTTTCTACCATGGAGTGCCCAATCAAACCAAACCATAGCAGGCATTATTTCAGTTTCTGGACACAGTGTGTTGTGATGGAGATTTCTAATCTTTTTCTGTGGTGTTGGTGATGGTTGCAGTTTCCTATGTTGGTGATTTTTGGTCCAAATTAATTGTTTGTCGAACAAAGGGAATTGTGTTCTACATGTAAATACAAATTATCTCTTGAAGTAGAGTATGGCACAATTCGGCTACTACTACAAGTAGTAGTTGTGCCAACAAATCAGAGTGGTATGATGGTATTCCAATCTATGTTGCCTTTAGTATTAGTCCAATATAATGTGACTGGAATACGTCCTCCTTTAATATGTTGATGTCTACCATGTCCGTATCACAGTCACATAGGCTGCCATCTTGTTTCAAGAGGCAGAGCTCCGGACCTCGGAAATTGTCAAATTGTGACGCAGTAATTAATTGACATGATTTCTGACCGGTTTGAATGTATCCGTGCAGCTTAGATCCACAAAATGGCACATTCCAGGCATCTATCGATCTCTCATTAAGCCATAGACAAATAAATCTTGTTCGATCAGCATAAAAAAATTAGGCGGCCTTCTGGCACATGAAGGGAAGTGATATAGGCACACACCGACACGTGGGCACGAATCATGTGATACTCCGAGATACAGGGTTTCTCAAATTATCTGAAAAGCTCATGCAACTTCATCAACACTGTCATGCAAATGTATTGCATAATAGAACAAAGAATTTTGTACAATGCCCGCCCATTCATTTTTTGTTTAGCACAAGATGATGTTCCATCTAACGCACAAGTTTTTTGCTGGCTTTTTTGTAATTCTTGAAAGGTCCCTTTCTGTACACATGCATTTGTGTACACCATGTGGCACAGGGGATCATGTGATTACTTCCCATAATGCTTTAGTGTGAAGCCATAGACGCCATATTTGGACGGATTTTTGGTGCTCTGGAAAATGTGAAAGTTGTTGTCCTCGTGTAACTTTACATAGAGTGGCTCAGATGTGTGGGTGGTGTTACTTTGTGACTTGAAACATGAGCAATTCATTTATACTGGTGAGTGTACTCGTCAGTTCTTTATTTTCTCAAAATCTCCTATTTTTCAATGATCGTTCTGGAGGAAGATTTCTGCACCTGCACTTGACTTCATTACCAATGGGACTGTACAGTCCAATCACACATCCAAATAATAAAAGAGAGGCTGTCAGCCGATCGATACTCTAACCCACTGAGCCACAATAATGAGCAAGGTTCAAGGACAGTGTTGCATGTCTTGTTTACCTTATATGTAAGAGCAAACTAAACTAAAATGTATTCACAGTTGTACAGAAATATTGAACATCTGATCAGATTGCTGGGCATAGTCACAATTACAGGAGTACAGGCTGATTCTATTTATGAAGTTTACTGGTCTTGCATTTCCATGGGAGTGAAAATTAAACAGATGGTATACAACTATCCTATATCACATAAGAGTTAGTGTTGGGAAATCTCTGGGTTGCTATTTTAGGAACACTGACTGTACATTGAATACACAAATACAGGACTAGTACCTGAGCACCAGTAAATCTGCACTGTTTACAGTATTCCCCCCGTACTACTTCTACATGTTCAATGTATAGGCTAGGTAGATATATATAGTGTGAAACTAGTGGACCATGGTCTGTAAGTGCCAGTGCCTGCCCGTGAAGTAGTTTGTTGTACAGTACAGATTGTCAGTGACATCGATATTTAAGGCTACAGTACTCTCTCACAACATCAAGTCTGAGCACTATCTCAAATGTCTATAATATTTGCAGAGCTCTAAGTTTCTATGGTTTAGGGAGGTTTTATGTCTGGTATTTGTAAGAAAGGAATGGTACATATAATTAACTCTTTCCCCCATATAAGCGGGTTTTGACGACTTGTGTCGATCCCCATGTAAGCGTGTTACACTGTTTTGACGGGTGTTTGCCTAACCCATGAAGACGGATTTTGACGTGTCATTGAGTTCCCATGTGATGGATTACTTTTGCAATTTTTTTGCGTTTACTTTGAGTAAAACCTAATTAAAACTATACATTTTCAGAAAGCCAAAATTTAAATAAATCTGACTTATAAACTGTTGGTTTGTTTTGTAATACGGGTAAAATGAAATCAGGAGAGGAAGAAAAATAATTGACGAAAAATACGCGATTTAACACCAAATCTGTTTGGTGTACTCCAAGAGAAATGGTCAGAAAATAGTAAAACCTGCTTCCAAATTCCTGAATATTTCACGTAACGCGAGCATAAACTACCAAAGTATCTAACCTTGATGACTAACTCGTCAAATCTGCCCAGAGTTTATTCTACATATTTTCCCGGGACCTGGATATCGTCGCCGTTAATGTTTTGTCCGCCATTCTTTCTCAGCCGGCCTTTTCTCGACAGTGACCATGGCGACCACGTGCAAATAAACCCTCTTCCTCCAATCACGCCGGGCCTCTCTCAACGGTGGCCAATCAGTGATGCTGTTTTATTTTTCCCCCTTATGAATATTTATTATCGTCGTCATTCTCCTTTGTGGAAGTATATGGGACTTTTTCAGTTTTAGCTCGTTCAAAACCTGTCATCTCGTTATGTCTCTGTCAAATCTCGAATCTACGGAGAATTGGTTTCACAATGGTATACAATAACATAGGAATTGCAGCGGAACAACAACAACAGAACGCTGCAAAACGCAGCTAAAATGCGACAATTTCTTCGCCTTTTTCGTGATTTCCAACAAACGGAAAGCAGACACAACACATTTTCTCGCAAGATTACTTATTTTTAGAATAAATGTTGCTGATATTGGTATAAAACGTGAACAAATTACGTTGAATGGGTCTGTAGGAGACCATTGGTAAATATTTTTCCACATGACATGGGACATAAAATGAGATATTTTACATCCCTGGAAACGTATGAAAATTGAAATCAGTCCATGGGTTAAAGACCTACGCCATTACAGATCTATTATGGGTCAGAGAGAGAAAATTCCCCACAAGTCTAAGGGGAAAGAGTTAAAGGTCAACCCAAACGCTCTGAGGTCAAAAATATAAAAAAATAGTCCTTTCGATTCTGAAAATAATGATATTTTTTTCATAATTTTGTGCAGTCTGGTTGGCGAGATATTGCCGTTTGAAAGGTGAAAATCGCTCTCCTGTCAATTCCAGCTGTGACGTCACGGAGGGAAGCCGTCTTGTATTCTCTATGTTAAAGCCGTATACCACAGTCGTATGTAGCTGCTGATTTCTGGAGATTTTCGGAGTATCGGGGCATCATTTTTTAAATATGCCGCGACGTTGTGTAGTGGGAGGTTGCAGTTTTACTACAGATGACGGTGTTAGTATTCATTTGTGGCCCAAAGACGAGAAAATCGCTGCAAATTGGACGAAATTTGTACGCAACACGAGAGTGTGGAAAGAGGGCCCGAGCCAGTACTCGTATAATTTGCTCGGCACATTTTGACAGAAAGACATCATTCGAGGACATCTACAGCGTAGCAGTTGAATTCGGGTACAAACCAAAACTAAAGAGAACAGCTATTCCAACTATCAAACGTAAGAACAATCAGAATGTGACGGCAAAGAAATCGGACAAGGAGAATCTATCACGGACATCGGCTGAACGAACCTAGCCTGCAAGCGAGGCCTCGGGCAGGGGGACGGCTGTACATGCCCTGCTCGCTCTCGCGTGGCATTTGTTGCTTGAGCACCTACAGGTTAGACTGGATGAGTCTCTATTTCATATATACACCTTTAACCATTTGTTCCAATGTGTCTTAATGTCTGTATTTGTATGTTCAATTTTATTCATTCTATGTATGCGTTTTTAGCCAAATGTTGGCACAAACTTCACGCAAATAAATTATCTAAATTATATACTATTTAATAATAATAATAAAATGATCTTTCATAAATATATATACGTTTGATAAGTAAATAAATAAAAAACACCAATTGGAGTGAATGGCTGTAGATACAGAAGTGATAATTATACTTTCATAATCCCTTGACATTTGAGATTGTGGGAATATCATTCGATTTCAATTTAATTGAGGTAATTTGTCGAAAATTGAGCAAATGTGAATGCCGATCCACTCACCACGGCTTACTTTTCGCCATGAATGTCCAAAGTTTTTTTATCAAACTATATAATTCTGAAATTGGTATTTCATGGGGATTATGGGAAAACAAACAAAATTCAAGTCGGACGTATATCAGTAGAGTTATCAACAGTTTACTGTCCATACTGCCGAATCCCGGAGTTTATCCCTTCGAAAAGGCTGCCTCGGTCAGTAACAACAATAACAACACAGATGTGCTCGTTCGTTACATCACAGAATCGTTCTACATTCAATACAGTTTGAAATATATGGACATTTGGTCTTATAGATGACGATAATAAGGTTTCCAGTCAGGTTGCATACCAATCTGTATTCAACAAACGACCTCTCCGAATCCTGTCGTCGTCGAGTTCCACGTTGTCGGAGTGGTTGTCACTGTCAGAATCGGAGCCGTACGGCTCAAATTGATAGGGCTGAATTCCGCCGTTGGTCTGCAAACAACTGTTAATTTGCCCGTCATCATCCTCCTCTATGTCTATTTCATCTTCTTGGCGAAAAATATTTCCATCTAAGCAGCTGATATCGCTCGAATCGACATCTGAACCGGAGCTCTGACTGCACTTGCTTTCCATGTTATCCGCTGTTTTTTCTCAGGCAACTTCCCTGCGTGACGTCATCAACCCAGCTGTGAAAGTGTGGAAAAGCCCACTTTGCTCCCATATTACGTGTGTTTCTGATCAGATTAGAATTTTTTCAATATTTTTTTCATACAAAGTGAAGTATGAACTATGATTTTTAAGGATTTTTAGACCAAAAAAAATTCCGTTTGGGTTGACCTTTAATGATGAAATGTTAAAGCAGCATAAACTGATAACTTGGGTGTCATTGTTGTGTTGGAGAAAAAGGAGTCTGGAATACATGTACATATATATCACATACAAATGTACATATGTTTGACAATTGCCCACAGAATGGAAACTCAGGAATCCAACACAATAACCACATGTAAAACTTGGACCTCATTTGTTGCATGATGGGTACAACTTTATTACCCTAATGTACAATTGGTGCATGATGGGTACAACTTTATTATCCTAATGTACAGCTCATGGTGCATGATGGGCACAACTTTATTATCCTAATCCTATTAAGGCTAATGTACAGCTCAGCCAAAAAAAAAAAAAAAAAATAGCATAATATAATACCTGCCTGCAGTAAAAAAAAGAAAACAGAAACAAAATTGTAATTGTGTACCGGTACATTGCTTGTAGTGAATTGTTTGTTGTTGCCCATACATGTACATGACTTACATATTATAATACTGTCTGACACTGTATGTTGATAAACATTATAGACTTTATTAGTAGAAGATTGAAATCCAGGAAGAGCTGGAACAACTGTACTTCATACTGGAACAACTGTACTTCATACTGGAACAACTGTACTTCATACTGGAACAACTGTACTTCATACTGGAACAACTGTACTTCATACTGGAACAACTGTACTTCATACTGAGAGATATAAAAAAAAGCAAAAAAAGCAGGCAGTCTGAATTGGTGAGATAAAGGAACTCAGTTATGGATCAGTTTTAATGCCAATACTTGAGATATTTCTCCCGGTCTTTCCATTGTTGTCGGATGAATATAGAAATGGCTGAGATCTTGGAAAATATCAATATCTCCTAACGGCTTCTCAAGTGTTTGCATGTTATGCTATATGACAGGCAATCTGCTGATGAAAGAATGGTCAGCTTATCTGTAGCTGGGTGTTAAGTGTATTGACGGATTAGCGGGAGAATGGGCATCATTCTGGTGTAACAATAACCGGGTCATTCAACTGTTTGCTCCCTCCACTGTTATGACAGGTATTATCACTAATCAACTGGAGTGCTGCAACTGGAGGAGGACATTCAAGGTGTTCACAGCTTCATCCAACACTTCCTATTGCAGCCCAGCTAGTCCGCACCAGTCCTAGATTACACCCAGACTCAGAGCTGTCCAGGATAAAACAGTACAACTTTCTCGTCGATATCAGACTGATGTCAAGTGGAAATGGAAGATGAAAAATCTCTGACTTAATATTCTGTTAGAGCGAATAGAAGCACTTCTGTGTTGATGCGTACATTGGTTTAAATTGTCTTAATATCCGCAGCTCCACCCAAGTATTGAGAATGAAGCGGAAATGATACTTTTTTTCGCCCTCATTCAGCATTCAAATAAAATCTGTTTCTCAATTGGATTTATCGAGATAATCGATAGGATTTTGTCCAATTCAATGAAATCAACTCTGTCAGTGACACACAAGGAGTGAAATCCTGCCAAAGGTTGGAGTTTAAGGGTGTGATTGTGTTGGAAGATTTAATACAATGCTTACGTGTTGCACTTTATATAAATAATAAATGTTATCTGAATCCTATAAAAGATTAAAGCATTGTACATGTATGGGCATAAACTGGGGGATTTACAGCATAGACTGCCATGAACATTCATGCTGGTCTAGATCATCAACTCTGGACAGACACACATGGTCATTTCCACATAAACGTTGCATGGGTGAGAAATTTTCACTTTCCATCAGCATACTTAATTGTGATTTTTATTTAAGCTATATTAATCAAAGTTTCAAGAAAGTAGGCTTTTTGTCATCTGCAACTGTCAGGTTTTTAAAAATCTGCACTCGAATATGGACAAAATTCTAAAACATTTTTTACTAAAATGTATACCAAATTCATGATTCTCCTCCAGACATAGAAACTTAACTCAACAAAATGTTTCTTTGTTTTTTAAATACACCATCATGTCTTAAGTTCCACAGTGAATACCATTTTACAATTAAAGTAATTATTTCCAAAATAATTGAAAAAATTTACTGCGTGGTGTAGGTGTCCCGTCTGTCACAAAAACGGATGATTTTTTAGGTTTTTCTTGAGTACAATAAATTTTAAGAAGGAAAAAGGCCAGTAACATTATTATTTATCTACTGTAACACCTTCTCAATCAGATGCAATTAATTATTTCATTCTTGGTCAAATACGCTGATGAAAATTTCAACTCCATATCTGTCCCGTCTGTCACAAAACGCTTCAAAAAGCAGCCATAGATTATTGAGTTTTGCGTTCATATGGCCCCAAACCAAAATGTTTAGTAATCTAGATGCAATGAACATTCTGATGAATGCACAAACCTATATGCCTTGAAAAATTAAGTTTGCAATACAAAATACATAAAAATGTGTAAATACATTAAATTGTGACAGACGGGACATGTGACAGATGGGACACTGGACTGATAACAGCGGATTTTGTGAAAATATGACCTAAAACCAAAGAATGTGAAGTAAACTACATGTACATGTAGTGCACAATGAACATCTTAATTGTAACATTGATCATTGATCTGTACATGATTAAAACAAGTCTGGAAACAGGAAGATAATTTATAGGGCATGAGATAATGTCCCGTCTGTCACGATAAGTTGTCCCGTCTGTCACGTCACTAAGTAGCAAAAATCCATAATTAATCTCCTTCGTAGAAAAACTGTTAACCCTAACTCTGATTACTTGATTAGTCCACTAACATTGGATTTACATTTAAGGTGAACTGCAAAGCTTTTAATTTTATCTAAATTGTTGCTTATATACATCTTGTCTTATGTGACATAACTTTTATACGTTTTTGGGGCAAATATAGTTTGCAAAATTGTACTAATAAGAATATTTAACTTATCCTGTTATAAATCCGTCTTGAAAACTTGCATCGCTTGTCTTTTCTTGATTTGTAGAACGTTATGACGTTATAGTGGTCCCCTTCATTCAAGTTTTATTCAAATGTGACGTCATGCTACGTCGGATGAATGAACGAGGACCACTATAACGTCATCACGTTCCAAAAACAACGGGAGGCAAGCCATGACGTTTTTAAAAGTTCTGGCTCTCGGTATAAGTTTTTACTTCTCATATACCCAAAATAAAACAATAACCCACAGAACTATTACCACACATAATTGTAACAACTATAGAAGTTCTTGTTTTATGACATTTTAACAGAACATTGGAAAGCTTTTCAGTTCACCTTTAAAAGTGGATTTTCATTTGAGAAGGAGATAGAAATCTATCTTGTGTATTCCTTTTTCAAATGCGTGGTCCCTGCTTGTCCCGTCTGTCACATTTGTCAATTCCAGTTGAAAAGAAAATATTAATAATAATTATTTCAATGTTTCTGTCTTAAGTTAAAGTACAACTAGTTCACTAACCACTGATAAGTTTTTGCTTAGATTTTTATTAAATTTAGTTTGGTAGAGAGTTGTGTTAACATCACAGGGTGGCTATCTTTTGTCCCGTCTGTCACGCTGGAAATGACCACATGCCATGAACATTCATGCTGGTCTAGATCATCAACTCTGGACAGACACATATATATGTACATACATGCCAGGCCGTCCTTAAAATTATCTGGGTTTCCGGTAACCCGACCGACCCATCAAAAACTGAAAATCGAGGGTCGGCGGTTTTATTATTATTTTTTTTTCACGAGAAGAGAAATAAAATCCAAACCTGGTCTGTATTTGCAAGCTAATTCAATTCGTCTATCTTCTACAAATGATTGTTCTCGCTGCTCTAAAATGCATTTTTTTTTCACAATAAAATGTTCGCCGGTCGTTAACAGAACTGAATTCAGCGATACCGGAAGCACATGGCAAATCTCGGGGCTTTAGTTATTGCCCGTGACAAAAAGCTGTAGTTGTCTCCCTTGCCGTTCCGGGAACTAAAATGGCGCGGTCGCCATTTTCTGTTTCCGTGATACAAAGTGGAATTTTTTAAAAAACAATCATATAACCCTCGTGTCGACGACATCGACACTTCTCGAGGTCTTACAGTCAATCGTGCAGGATGTCGAGGCAGAAATAGAAACCATAACGGTTTCTAGATTGAATGCGGACTCCTCGACATCGTTTAGTTGCGACTCTGGCTTGACAGTTGGTGATCTTCTCCAACTGGACGGAGAATTCAATTATCCAGACTCCTGGCCTTTGTGGTATTGTTTTTCCTTTGTCATGTTAATGGACAAAACTTTCCAACATATACCCATATTGAGATTTGTAGTGTCGTAGGTGATTGAACTCCACTTTAAAATGTGCCTATCAGAAAAAAATAAAAAAAATAAAAAAAAATTGCCTACCTACCTACCTACCTACCTACCCACCCATCTTTTGCAATGGTCCGTTACCTGAAACAGGCATATTTTTAAGGATGGGCTCATGAACATTCATGCTGGTCTAGATCATCAACTCTGGACAGACACATATATATGTACATACATGCCATGAACATTCATGCTGGTCTAGATCATCAAATTTCATCCCCAGTTTGGCATATATAATGAATATGGCAGAGTTCACAGTGTACATGTATACCTCATGTATAATCTAGATCATTACCTGATGTATAATCTAGATCATTACCTGATGTATAATCTAGATCATTACCTCATGTATAATCTAGATCATTACCTGATGTATAATCTAGATCATTACCTGATGTATAATCTAGATCATTACCTCATGTATAATCTAGATCATTACCTGATGTATAATCTAGATCATGTATAATCTAGATCATTACCTCATGTATAATCTAGATCATTACCTGATGTATAATCTAGATCATGTATAATCTAGATCATTACCTCATGTATAATCTAGATCATTACCTGATGTATAATCTAGATCATTACCTGATGTATAATCTAGATCATTACCTCATGTATAATCTAGATCATTACCTGATGTATAATCTAGATCATTACCTCATGTATAATCTAGATCATTACCTGATGTATAATCTAGATCATGTATAATCTAGATCATTACCTCATGTATAATCTAGATCATTACCTGATGTATAATCTAGATCATGTATAATCTAGATCATTACCTCATGTATAATCTAGATCATTACCTGATGTATAATCTAGATCATGTATAATCTAGATCATTACCTCATGTATAATCTAGATCATTACCTTTATTGATGTCTGTATAACTGTGATCGATTAGCTGCATCATGGATTGTGCAGTGAATAGAATTTAATGTCGAGTGAATAGAATGAAATGTTGCTTTCAACAATATTTCAGCTATATCACGATGACGAACCAACTAAGCACCACCCAGCCCAGTTGTGTTCCTGCTACTTCAAAGAAGAAATGTGTAGTTATTTTTGCTATCTTCATTATGTTACAGAATGGTGAGCCATATGTTCTGGTCCTTATTAAGATGGTCCATATTAATGGCTCGCATCTTTGTTATTGTCACATAACCTGGGGATCATTAAACCCGGCCAGCATAATGAGAATTTTACGCTATGCAAAGCTTTGTGAGTGTCCCATATTATATAGAATGTAGGATGGATTCAGTACAGTGTGGTGCAGTTTTCTGTCAAGCTCATCAGTTCTAAGATAATTTATGGATGCTGTTTAATGCTTATACAGGAAATATGGCACCTTACAGTACTCCTATTCCTTCCTGCTGTCAGTGCAATCAGATATTCCCCAGTTCAATGACAAATGTTCAACATCAATTCCGTGAGAAAAGTTGGTTGTTATTCATTGATACCTGTTTGACAGTGGCACCAGAAATTCTGGGAATTATACTGAATAATTGACCATGAAGTGGAGAATTATACTGAATAATTGACCATGAAGTGGAGAATTATACTGAATAATTGACCATGAAGTGGAGAATTATACTGAATAATTGACCATGAAGTGGAGAATTTCCTGTAGGTCATTGCCATACATGTATCTCCTTGTCTATGAAAAACTTCATCTTATATGGATGTACACATGTAGTCCTGTTGACGATATACATGTACATGTAGTATGTAGATATTCTCTATAAAATGGACATAAAAACAGTTATTATTGCACCGTGGACTTGTAATCTATATCTTTAATTATAATTTGGATGTGGCCAGTACAATTAGAAGATGTATTCATACCTTTTTTCGTCTCAATTAGGAAATATATCCTGGCATAATCTATTTTCCTTTCCATGACAGATTTTGTTTTACTGATAAGCTTATATGAATGTTAGCTAAGCCTGACATGATTTCCTGGATGTAAACTTGATATTCTCAGAATAACGAAGTCGGGAGAAAGAAAGAAAGAAGAAAAAAAAAGGAAAAATTACGTCTTGGAAAATCCCACTACATGTACACTGCCTGGGCAATGGACAAACTTTTTGTCACCCATGTGGTTGGTTTGTCCTATCACGGAGCACATTGGTCTTCAGCTCAGTGAATGGGATATACCTTTCTGTTTTACCTCGCTCTCAAATCCGTCATCGCATGTTTTCATTGGCCATCCATCAAAATGATGACTATTTATAGAAAGAAAGAATTCCCTTGAGCACGAGACGTCAATCTTTCAAAATGGCGGTCAGATTGCCAAACACGACCATGCTGAAGACAGGCAAAAAAATATGTTTATCGAGAGTTATTTCGCTGAAAATGGCCATTTTTGACGACAATAAGGTAAAGTCAGTGTTGTCTCTTCCAATAAAATGTGTTTACGCTGATAATTTTATATATGTCCGTATAAAATCAAATAAATATTGACTCGACTATCAGGACCAGTTGCTATATGGGGCAAATCTTAGTACTGGAGTATGAATAATATTCTGGCTCATGAAACCAGGATTTAATAGTGTAACACATCGTAAAAATGAGCAATTCTGCAGTGCACCATAAAGAAGAATCCAGCAGATTTAATAGTGTAACACATCGTAAAAATGAGCAATTCTGCAGTGCACCATAAAGAAGAATCCAGCAGATTTAATAGTGTAACACATCGTAAAAATGAGCAATTCTGCAGTGCACCATAAAGAAGAATCCAGCAGATTTAATAGTGTAACACATCGTAAAAATGAGCAATTCTGCAGTGCACCATAAAGAAGAATCCAGCAGATTTAATAGTGTAACACATCGTAAAAATGAGCAATTCTGCAGTGCACCATAAAGAAGAATCCAGCAGATTTAATAGTGTAACACATCGTAAAAATGAGCAATTCTGCAGTGCACCATAAAGAAGAATCCAGCAGATTTAATAGTGTAACACATCGTAAAAATGAGCAATTCTGCAGTGCACCATAAAGAAGAATCCAGCAGATTTAATAGTGTAACACATCGTAAAAATGAGCAATTCTGCAGTGCACCATAAAGAAGAATCCAGCAGATTTAATAGTGTAACACATCGTAAAAATGAGCAATTCTGCAGTGCACCATAAAGAAGAATCCAGCAGATTTAATAGTGTAACACATCGTAAAAATGAGCAATTCTGCAGTGCACCATAAAGAAGAATCCAGCAGATTTAATAGTGTAACACATCGTAAAAATGAGCAATTCTGCAGTGCACCATAAAGAAGAATCCAGCAGATTTAATAGTGTAACACATCGTAAAAATGAGCAATTCTGCAGTGCACCATAAAGAAGAATCCAGCAGATTTAATAGTGTAACACATCATAAAAATGAGCAATTCTGCAGTGCACCATAAAGAAGAATCCAGCAGTGAACCAGTGTTTAAACCTACATGTACCATCTGCATGCTAAAATGATGTTTGTTTGAGAGGGCATACAAGCTATTTATATGGTCAGTGTGAGAAATTCAAAATCAGTTGAGCCGCCATCAATAACCACACACATTTCAAAAATGAAACCAGTGGACGGTTTCTGGGGGCCTTTAATAGTGTCAACTGGTTTCTCAAAGGGTGGGCTTTTAATATAGTGGCTCAATGAATACCAGAAATTCTCCTGCGACAAAGTTTTGTAATGTTCACTGTTCGGTTTTCTTGCATCAAGGTAAAAATGAGAGAGACTCGTTTAATGTGACCTCGTCAAACTATTCAAATTCAGTTGGCTGTTGTTTCTCTTTCAACTATTCACAGAAGATATTCGCTGCCTGCTTGTTTGCCTTCTCTCTTTTTTTTTTGTTCTGTAATTTTCGCATCCCTCACATCCCTGAACCGTTTTGTTGCTGATATTTTTACTACGACGTCAAATTCCATGTGCCACTATGTTACATGTGAAGTGTATTGTGATCATGTGATTTATTCATATACCATACAGTGTTAGTACTCGACATGGCCCCGGATAATGTAGGACATTAATACCTCATCTCGCACTGCTAGGAATCCATATTGGCATCCATGTTGAAAGCACAGCATCACGCGGAACTCCGATCAGCGCATGTCAGCTGTATGACTTCCGTTACCATGGAGATCAGATTGAGACGAAAAATCAGGAGGAACACCTCAAATTAGAAGAGATCCTTCGTGGGTAGAATCAAGGGAATATCCATTTCATTTGGATATATATTTTATCTCCTGATACGGGAGAAATACAATGAGGGCTATGTGAGCGGAAACACATCCTATAGCATGTGCCACAGTGGTGTGCGCCTCAGGTGTGGCAGATCATGGTTTACAGAGAGCTGTAAAATCCTTACATCATTGATTAATGCGCGAGGTGATATGACTTAGACTGAATAGACCAAGCTGTCTCGAATGACGGTATTAGGTCTCTGGTTGATCAATTGACTTAAGTAAACTACATGTACTCTGAGGTGTAATAATACAGGACTTCAACAAAATATTTTAGTTTCTTTACATTTTTCTTTAAACTTCCACATGTCCATGTAAGGCAGTGTTCGAATTTAAGAAAAATTTGAACCAGTCCTGGTAAGTCAAAAACGTAACCAGTCCGCAAATATTTTCACTAGTCCGTTAATATTAAATAAAAGGTGATCAGGGAATATTTGTCATCATGAATATTTTGTTCTCTGTGTTGGTTGCTACTAAATAAGAAATTAATGATTGTGCATTTCTTGAATTTCTTGAGCGTGTGTGAAGATAATTACAGATGACAAACCCGGTCGGCAAGACTTTGACTGCACGTGTCGTCGCGAAACAGTGCTTCAACAAACGCCATTTCAAGCCAAAAAATCAGTAGATTTCTTTCGAAGTTGATGGAGAATATGTTTAAAATTGTCCTGGTAAACATGATCAGGTTGACTGAAGCATTTCATGTTGCTGATTTCTCGATTCCCGACCTTGAAGTGGGTGCTTTATTTCCCGAAAAGATAGTCAACCTGCATTGCCATGCTGCATTACAGTAACACTTTACGGTATGCTGACAGTGCTCGCGTGCCGCTTTACGGTTGTTGTTGTCATAAAACGCGGCCGTGGTCATGATTTCGTTGAAATTTGCTAAAAAAAATTAGATTCGGTCGAGTAACCGAAAGCAGACATATTTCGTTCTTCATTCTTTACAAATTGTGCAGAGATATCCAGAGAAATAGTTTACACAATGAACTGAGAGCTTTTTTGTTACCAGTCCGGCGGACTTGTTCAGTCACTCACACCAGTCCGTTTGATTTTTTACCAGTCTCGGACTGACGGACAGTTGCCAAATTCGAACTCTGTAAGGTGCTATATTGTATTTCAGTTCTGACAATGTGATCCTTTGCTGCAGTGTTTGAGGCTAGCAATATTTAGCATGTCACT
>JAVTVY010013658.1:0-50085 GCA_036873755.1 Hanleya hanleyi
AAAGACCAAGAATAAAATTTCGGAAGCCAGTACTTCCATGCACCAGACGGCATTATCATCTTTTATACTGTGTTCCTTGAAACATGTCGCATTTGCGACTCGGTTGTACGTGTTTCGGCTTTGATGTTTCAAACAGCTATTCGGGTCATTATAGTGAAACGACAACGCGAGTGAAACATGTCACAACCCTCAAATAGCTGTATTCTTGTGTCTATGAGACATGTTTTCATGGGAAAACAGGGTGAAACATGTAGCATTATGAAGTATCTCACATGTTACCCATCTCAAAATGAAACGTTAAACATATAACCTCTTTTTGCAGCGTACCCTTCGAAAGTTGTTTCTTAGGTCGGAAGAATACTTTGCAATCGTTGATACAAGTCAGAAATAAATAAAAGTCCGAAGAAGTCAAACTCCACAACACTTCCAATCGTGTTAAAACAAAAGACTCAAAATGTCAGACTGCGACATTGGACTGGTTGCCTCCCTTGGTATTCCATACAGGAAGAAATACAAAGGGAGGCAAACCAGTCAATATGATACATTACGACTGCAACAGAGATGAAGATGATTGTGCTTCATGCGAGGCGAATGATTTTCTCAGACGCCATTTTCTTCCACGTCAACAATTTCGGTCTCACTTCGTTTTTTTTCCTTGATTTGCTGTAGTTATATTTTATGATATATGGCATTGTTATAGTTGAAAGACCACGATTCGATGACTTGAGCCTCAGGAATTTAACCTCGACCGAAGTTACAATAACAACACAACAGTGGTAACGGATAACGGAGAACAACAACAATCCCCACATTCACATTCCGCCTGACCAGACGTCGTTTTTGATTTATTACTTGGAGCTGATTATTATTTTTTTTAATCTTGGAGATTGAAATATAATTGACTTCGTGTGACATCTCGAAGATTGAAACTGATTATTGGACTCTTGGAGATGATCATTGGAAATTGATTTGCTGACTTCAAAATATTTTTTAATTGATGATACTGTGGCCCGATACTGTTCACTATCTAGAGAGGGTACGGCGCATCACGTTGGGCACACCGGTTCTCGTCAGATCACCGAAGTTAAGCAGCGTTGAGCTCGGTCAATACTTGGATGGGTGACCGGGTGATGTACTGACTGGGCTGATCAGTGTCCAGAATAATAGGAACTGTGGACACTCTCGTGTTCTGGCACATGTAGGCACCGTCGTGATATGACTGAAACAATTTTGAAAACGACGTTAAATCACTCACTCACTATCTAGAGGGATTCTCACTAGACATTGATTTGTTGTGAAGGTGAACCACGTTCTGCTAAAGAAAGCAACTCACTACAAAAAAATTATATCAGAAAGCTGACAATTGAAAAATTTGAGACATTGCACCTCTTTCTTCACTTTGTTTTTGTATATTTTTCTCCAGCCTGCAGATGTTTCCAATGGTTACTGTGTTAAGCCAACGACATTTAGATCAAGATATACTGGCGCATCATGGACTATCACCATCAGTCATAATTTCTGCAGACTATCATCAGGGAAGTGATTGCGTCTCAGCAGATTCCAGAGGACGTCGGTGTCTTTGTAATTGTCTATTTTTTCTGCCTGAGCGCATGCATGCAATCCGAAACACATGAACAAAAGCCCACTGGAACACAATTTTGCACTGTGCTGATGAATTGTGTAGGTTTGTTTCTCTGATACCTTACCTTCTCATTACCTTTTCATTCACCATACCTTCTTTCAAGTGATGTTCGTCAATATTTCAACATTAATTCCAGACATGGTCGTACTAGATGGGCAGTTGTTCCTCCAGATACCTTTACCATCTGAATAGTGCCCCAAATTAAGTCGGGTACAGCCTTGAGTACTCGCTTAATTTGAGTTTAGCTTCATCATTGCCATCTTTTGCTGTGCTTATTTTTAACACAACATCAATTGCTTCAATTTCATGTTATAACTATTATCACAACGCAATTGAGCTAGAACTTTCACATATTGTGTACATATATTTTCTCTTGCCATTACAATAAAACACAATTATTTTTAGGACATTTTATTTTTTCGATTTCAAATGCACCACCTATAGGCTATAATCCCGCCTTACCGTACCATCTCCTTTCAGAGTAATCCGACAAAGCCTTTCAAGTTTATCGTGTCCCGACTCATATATAATTCGCACGAACGCTCACGAAAGATGGAACGAAACCCTTAGTGACACCGCCTGCATGCAGACTCATGGACAGTCCACAGAACATAACCCATTTTAAAGTCTCCCGGTCGCATTTCGCTGATGGATAAAACAAACGCTACACGTACACTTTCATCAACATGTCCGCCACAGCGGCAGGTTTTGATCTCAGTTGTTTATTTGTAATACATGTCAGTAATTTACACCAGAAGTTCCATTTCACGAAATGCTAAAGTCGTCTTTTCAACCCTGACTCGCTATGTCTCAGCCTTTCAAAGCTACCCAGTAGACAAACAGGGTTATCTCCCCTTATGCCGATACAGAGCAGTTCGAATAATTGCGCACTTTTAATCTCCGCCAAAGGCTACATGGCTTAATTGGTGAAGACCCACTGTGCGAAGAATGTCAGAGCGTTTTTTCGCCCTCGATAAGTGACAATTTTCATACAAAGCTACAAACCTGCAATTATAACTCATTATTTTTGTTATCTTGGGCACAAAAACGTCTTTTGGCACTCCCCACACAGGACTATTTTGACAAATGACTGTGCTTGGAGCGGAATAAACTGACACGATTTCCTGGATTTTCTAATTATTCTTGAATCAGGCAGCACTATTGGGCCTAATTTGTTATCGAAAAGTAGTCCGACTTGTTAAAGAGCAAACAAAATTTGTTTTATTGAATAAAAAAATCTGAACACCGCTTTTAATAGAAATCAAAACACTATACACATCTATAGCAGGTTGGAACCAAATACCATTTTATCAAGTGTATCTGATAGTCAATTGACCGATTTGAATTGACCTGGTAAATGTACGTTTGTGAAATGCTGTTCTGGCTGTAGGCTATATGAATAATTGACATCTAGCAGTGATAATAATAGACCAGACACAAGGACAGATTAATCATGCTTGGAGTTTGAGTAGGTGTCTGAAGATAGTGTCGATCGACGTAGCATAAGGGGAGATAACCCTGTTTGAAGGTTGTCCAGTAGATTCAAAGAACGACGGCAATCAGAGCCCTTGACCCTCTCGTTTTTCATATCATATCGTACGCGGCATCCGTCGAAACGATTCATAAACGTGACGGTCATAAACGTGAACAGATTCTAGTCTCCTCGTTCACAAATCGCAATTTACTCGCGTATTCTGAAGAGACGATACAAAATTGCGCCCGTGCAGAGCACCATCTAGTGACCTCAAAATAGTGGAAGTGGCCGTTCTGAGTTTTGCTCTACTGCGAAGTTAAAACTGGACACTTTCTTATAAACAAGGGCTGGATAAAAAAGTTGGATAATACAGAATCGAATTATTCTATTGTTTGTGGTGAACGGATTTTGCTAATATGAAAGTTCGATCAGAAGATGCTAATTTTCTAACCCTTTCAGTTTACGAGTATATGGGGAGATCAAAAAGCTGTTGTTTTATTCAGGCTATACTCACAAAATAACCTAAGACAATCTTTTTATATATTCAGGAATACACTCAAAATTTTCCTATGAAATAGGAGAAAACAATAGCAAAGCTTTCATGTCGACTAGTATTCCATTGTTATTTGGACAAGTAATCGCCATTAATATTTCATACATTGGCAGACGCGTGGTCCAGCATAGTCATGCAGGTAAACAAAAGTACGACATGCAATACATTGTAAAACATAAATATGATGGTTCGTGAGATCAAAAATTCTTATTTATTTGGTGAGGAGCTGAGCGTGTCTTGGAGCGAATGGGGATGATTTGCCGAGTTCATCCACACACCATGCTGCCAAGCGACGTGGACTGCATAGACAAATTTGTTTGTGGTTCCATATATACATGCACTCACACTAAACCCTGACTCACGGTCAGGTCATTGCCCGTCGGATGGTTAACCTCTTCTTCGAGAACAATGATTTACACCATAATTTTGTGTGCTTTATCAGTTCATATTTCTACGGCGGGTGAGTTTTAATTTATTCTATTTTCAGAACTCGTTTGTGTTTTAAGGATTTTGCATCGAATAGAAACCACTTTGACATTTTTAAGTTTATTTTTATTTGTTGGTTCACGGCATCTGAGAAACGTAGTTAATGTGAGTTTCATGCTAAAGGGTTTGTGGCCCAGCTTACCGGATTTTCACACACTCACTGATTTCGTGGTTTAATGTGAGAGCCATACATGACCAAAATACATGTACGTATATATTAATGCAAAGCTTAGTTCTCTGAGATTTCAAATATGCGAAAATATGGGTTGTGAAATGAAGATATGAAGTTATTTCAGTTCCAAATTTTCCTTTGAATTTTTAACATGGCCGGTGTGGATGCTAAGAATGTCCGGTGGCCAAGAGTGTCAGGGTCCTATCTCCCACCCCAGCTAGGAAACATTTCTCCACATTGGGGACAAGTGTCCGTCTTTGGTTGTAAAAGAAAAGGATATGAAAAGGGACACTACTCACCAGGACATTCTTATCCACCACACCGGGTGGAACTACCCTTTCGACATGTATCGGTGTCTCGTTGTTATTTTTTCACATTTTGGCCAAGATCGTTTTCTGTAGAATTTAAGGAGATTTTTAATTGAACGTAGTTGGATATAATGCTATTGCCACACTAAATTTAGAAAACTGCAACACCCCTTCTTTTCTTTAACTTGTGCCGACAAACCATGTCAAATGTCGAACACCCATGATGAATAAGTTTCTATAAATAAGCGGTTTTACTTATAAAAGTGGAGAAGTCCGTAAAGCCATGAACATATTAGGAGCTAATAAGTGATAGTGAGGATCCCTGCCGTATTCGTGTGAGACAAGTGTGAAATGCTAATTTTAATTTGACCATCTAAATGGGTCAGCGAAGGCATAAGTGTGATACATAATATATTACTTCTTTCAGCAGAAAACATTGCTCTGGGAGCGGAGTGCTCTGCTTCATCTGTGTTTGATAACCGTTACACCTGTGATAATGCAGTCGACGGAGTTGAAAAAGGTATAAATGCGTTTAACAGTATTCGTAAACTTTCACACAGTCAGAAAAATGGTGTTGATCAAAACCAAAAAAAAGGGTTAAACTCACCACCAATAAATGGTGTTGAATTTCGACGAACACCATATGTCTCGAACTCCCAGTTTGAGCACTTATCAGTGAACACCAGAATATGGTGTTGAGCCGTTTTCAACACCTTTTATTTTTGTCGACCAACACTATTATTTGGTGTTGAACTGACCTCAACACCATTTTTTAGTGTTCACATTGGTCAACACCATTTCACAACACAACTTTATGATGTTGAACAGCCCTCCGCCCTCAACATCAAAAAAGCGTGTTGGGGCCCACACCATTTTCCTGGCAGTGCTGATGATATTAACCTCGCATTATTTGTCCTGGGCGAGTTAAGTGTGTTCACATAAAATAAATACATGACCAACGACTAAATATTTCCCTTATTCTCGCAACAAGAGGATAAATATCGATCAAAATCCAAGGTATTCCCCAAAATTAGGCAGACGGATACCACAGGCTTTTACTGACCTTACCTCTTCTTTGATTCGTATTAACAATCTTCATCTCGAGGCCTTGCGCTCAATGGTATGGTCGATATTTAGAAAACGCGACACTGGTAGGACTGGATACTCAAAATGATCACTCGTTCAATAGGATATATATTTTTTAATAAAAAAGAAAGAATAGGGTCCTAACTATGGGACCTTCCTTCGGAGTAGTTCTACTGGAGATTCCAATTTAGGGTTTTGGCACTTTTTCCATCAAAGTACTATCCTGTATAATCGTGTTGGACAATATTGTAGAATTGTTCAGGGCAATTTTGTAGGATCGTACAGGACAATACTTTGGGCTCATGTAGATAGAACAATCCTGTATAACCCTATAGTGGACAGCCATTAATGATGCTCTAAAGAATTGGCACAGTATATCGTATGAGGCCCTCGGTGGCAGAGTGGTCACAGACGCTTCGCTGGTGACCGCTAGCCTCACACCGCTGAACCGTCACGGGTTCGAGCCCAGCTGGTCCATGTGTGAAAGTTTGTCAGTTACTTTCCGAAGGGCGGTGGTTCTCTCCAGGTACTCCAGCTTCCTCCACCAACCAAACTGACTGTCACCATATGAGTGAAACAAACTTGAGTGTGACATTAAGCCAAATTCCCTCCCTCCCTCCGTCCGTCCCATATGCAAGGTACCATAGTCGTACTGGATCCCGAAGAAAATGTGTGATTTTATCTATATAAGAATGGAACTAGGGAAGTGAAGATGATACAAAATGTTGCTACGACTGAATGTTATTCTTTCTGATCTACCTCCAGTTATTTTCTGTGATATATATGGTTCAGGGCGTTACAGGCGGTTTTAACAAATGAGGCCTCATCATATCAGAAAACTCTACTATATCCAAGGATGCAGGCGAAGCGGGCCAAACTAGGGGACCCGGAGGCACTTCATCCCCTTCCCCCCCCCCCCGTCCCAGTCGAGAAACGTATGTTATAAAAAAGCATGAACTGCAGCGAAATTTACCCGGGAATGGAGAGATAGATCCAGGACATTGTCAATCTTAATTTACATAGACTGTTCAATATAATTGTAAACTTCTGAAACATTTGTGTAATACTCAATCAATTCAAGATCATAACGTTTTAACTTGGACAACACATCCTTTCTACAAAACAATGCTTTGCCACCATAGCCGAGGTAGCCAGAATAAAGTGGGAGAGGAGTTGGCGGGTGACAAACTTAGTTCCCCCACCCCCAGTCAAAACGCACATGTGGTTGATGAGACGTCGAGTTTTTCTATCAGATCTAGGTTCATCATTTGGATCATGGGCAAGTCTTGGGGAAGGCGCGGGCAACTGGATTCTACTCCTGTTCAATGATACGTACCTACTGGATAAAGTCAGTTTGATGGACCGATACCAAGCTCAAGAGAGGAACAAAGACGTTACATTTCTGTTTAGTGATGGTTCATCTCAAAACGTAAGTTTGTACGCTTTATTCGTTTCATGCAAATTTTCATTACATGTATACAAATTTATTTTATATCACGTTGTCGTGTGGAAGTTCCAAACATCGCATCACAATTCTCTAGCCGGTGAAAAAAGCGGACAGAGGATCTTGCAACTATTGTGAACATTGATCACAAGCATCAGAGTGAGTAAAACACGATAGGCCCACTTAGTCCTTGAGAAAGGACCCTACAATTTGAAGTCATCAGCGTCCGTTTGGACTGGCAAAGGCGTGTTTCGACAACATCCTATATTAACTTTACCAGACCTGGGGGAACCTCCTACCGAACTTTCTGTCCTATCTCCGGAACGACAAAAACTTGAAAGCTGACACTTCATGGCTCTGTAGAGCATTGTATTGGGATCAATTTGTGTCTATTTGCATGCCCCACCCCCGATCAGAGGATCATGGGAAAATTCGAATTGGCGGCCATGTGGGGTACCAGAAAAGTCATGTTTTCGTCATTTTCTTCAAAATTTCGGCTTGGGTAAAACCTAATTTATTACTAATTTATCATGCAGTCATGCGAAGAAATGACATAAATAAAATAATCGAAAAATCTGACCGAAAAATCGACCCCAAAATATCTTTGTTTTTAGAATGACTTCACTGTGACGTCATCACAGCAGCCATCTTCTATTGATTTACATTTTCTGATAGGCCTTGACCCATGTGTATAGTGTCGTAAGTTTTAGCCGGCAAGCTCAAGAGGGGAGAAAAATATTTAGGGGGAGGGGCTAGGCCTGGACATGTACCCAAAATCTCAGGCCAGATAGGGTTAAACTTTCAATTTTTGGGAACGGCCTGTAGGTGGTCAAACAAGCCTACGGTATCTATCTTAATGTCGTCCAATCTCTCGAAATAAAATGTTATTTTGTTTGGCATTAATTTACAAACTCAGAAGCATCATCGTGTGACGTCACAACGGAATCTTCAAATTTCTTCTGAAACCGTATGTATTCCATTTTTATCGGGCCCATAGCGTTCCTGCGAAAGCTCAGTATCGTCGACCCAAATGATGTCCGTCTGTCTGTATTATGAGAGGTTACATAATGTTACAATTAATGAACGCATCTCTCTCGAGACTGAGACCAGCTCTCTATCTCCTAAGGCTGGTTAAATTTTTTTTCCTGTTTAGCATCATTTTTGTCGGGTTTACCATTAGTATCACTCTTCAGTTTTTCTTTTTTCTTCTGCACATGTGTAGTTTTGATCTCCTGGCCGGAGACTGTTCTCATTTGATGCCCCTTACAACATTCATAAAAAAGTATCGTTCTTCTGTCTGACAGTCATAAACATATTTACAATGCACGGTAGCTTGTGCATTTAACTTGATAATGTGAACATTATCGCAGTAAAGTTGATCTTTACAATTTCTTTTAAAATTTGCCTTTCCATTCTATTTTATCCGGTATCATTTGTTACGGCAGGAAGGGTCATTCTTCACGGTCCATTCTCCACACCCGATGTTGATCAGATCTATCGTTGTTCAGATCAGGCAGTTCGTCTTTGAGCAGTGATTGTGGTTAAGTTTATTATTTATCACAGATGAGTTCTTTTCAAAAGCTTACTTCTCTATAATGTAGACAGATTCGTAATTATCTGATAATCAAAGTTGTGCGTCAACAACCTGACTGTGTGGGGATGATAGCACACCGACAGGCGACAGTGACCGTCCATCTTGAAGAAGAATTTTTTTGCAGGAAATAAATGACGGTGGAGTTGATATATCTGGGGGTGTTAAAAGCGAAACAGTCTTGGAGCTGAAGCCATCTTGAGTTGATCTATTTTGCTGAAAACGGGAGTTGAAACAGGTATTGAAAACAGGAGTTTGAAACAGGTGTTGAAACAGGTATTGGACTGAAAGAAAAAAATTGAACCATACACAGTAAACTACTGCATATAACAAAATGAGAGTTTCTTTGGAACAGTATAGACTTTGCATCGGCAAATATAATATTCTTTGCCACTCTATACAAAGTAAGTTATCACAGCTTATGCTGCCAATTATCTATGCATTTCTACATTACTATATCTTAAACGCCACAGTGAATACAATTCAAGTAAACCCGACATCAGTACTTTAAGTACTTTGATTTTATATAAGTCTGGGTAGGGAGGGCGGACTTTTTTTTTTTTAGTGGCTTGTGTGATTGTATTGCAACAACAACAACAACAACAGTCATATTTCTTATCATCAAGCCTCCCAGATACAAGGCCATAGAATAATTCGTCGAGAGAAAGGGCCATAGAATAATTCGTCGAGAGAAAGAGTCTCTGGGATCTTTAATTCCACCCAGCCCTTCAATACATCCATTGATCGTCGAACTTGCCTTGGCAGATAACGAATGGCATTTTCGCAACTTTGAAGCGCCCACGCTTCACAACTCAGCATGCTCGGTTATCTACAAAATGCGGACTTGGGCCTCGGAAACGGACATTTGAGTCGAAAACGGACTTTTAGGCAAAAAAAAAAAAAAAACTTTTTGGGGGGCGGACGAAATTTCGGGGGCGGGCGGTGATGCTAAACAGGATTTTTTTTTTAACCAGCCTAAACTAAGCCACGTCCCACCCACAACCCTAATATATTCCTGGAGCTTACATCGTGCTTCATTTACTGAATCCATTCGTTCAATCTTGGAGTATGCTCTCACCCTCTGAGAGACTGAGTGGGACTCTCTATCTCCTAAACTAAGCCTGGTGCCACCATTAACCTGATATATTCAGTGAGCTTACATCATGCTACAATAATTCAACCAAGTTGGTCAACCCGGGATTATGCTCGACTCAAGGGACTGAGACTTTGCAAAGCCGTAATTTGTTGGAGATATAAAGTTTGGCATGAGCTTGCTGTGGCGTGTGACAATTGTGTTGAACAGATGTAGATTGATTGCGGTGAAACTGTGTAAAGAGGTAAGCTAATTCTATACTTCTGTTGCCAAAATGTCGAGAAGTATGGAAGGTGAGCAGCTACAGAAAGTGCGCAGTATTTCGAGAGATGAAAAGAGGCAGACTGCGGAGGTGCATACTGTGGAAGTTGAGCATAGAGGTGAGAAGACCGTTCAAGTCATGAGCGAAGCTGCCAAAGTTGTGCAAGAAAGTGAGTGATGTGATCACGTGAGAGTATGGAGCATGCCACGGTGGCGTCTGGATTGGACCCGCCGGACCCTCTCGAGGCGATAGAGACTGTGTGTTATTTGAGAGAGGAAACGGATGTTGAAGACCCGGTCAGTTTAATGTGTAGGACAAACCACCATGCACAGAAACCTTCTCATCCTCTGATGGCTGATGGTGTTATAGTAGAAAGAGACTTTGTTAGATGGGTTTATAAAGTGATCAATTCCGATAAACCGGAAAGAGTTATTTGGGGCTTTGAGACCGTTTTTGCGGCCTCCTATGCCAAGTATGCGAACATGGTGGCTGCATCCAGCGGACACCACAAGCATTAACAAGGAAGTCCCATAAGAGATTGTTCGTCAAGGATTGATTTGTGATGTAATTTTGTTTCTACATGTATTTTCGTTTCATTGTTAGATTTTTGAAAGGCTGGCAATGTTCTCTGATAGAAATTAAATCTTCGACATTAAATCTCTACCTATCTATTTCTATTTATCTATCAGCTTGTAGCAATTCAATTACACGAAAAATGGATATAATCCACGAGTAAAAAATACTCAACCTCACCGGACGCAGCCAATGTTATCAATCAGGATCTTTTCAATGGTTGATTTGTAGTATAATCCAAGTTGCTCCTTTGACAATTCCAGTTACATTGAAACGTGGGTCACCGCGTGAGCGCCAGTTCATTCTTCTGGTCTCCTTCCTATCTCTTTAACTTGGGCGAGTATTTTTAACTGTTAATAACTGGTGTCAATTGGATAAAATATGAATCAAATGTTCCTACTTTTCCAAGAAAGGACCAATAAACTTACTTTTATGATAAATTCGGCAACTTCACTCGAATGGTCCAGTTAATATCATCGATTAAAAATGTCCTATGTTAAAGCGATAGCAAAGCGCCCAGATCAAGGAAACAGAAATCGGTCAGCGCACCGCCCCGCTGCTGTCGATGCAAGACAAGATTGTATAAGGATTAAATTGCATTAACTCGAATTATAGTGCAAACCCGGGATTACACTGGAGTCACGTGATCATAGAGACGGTTTGTTCATCTTAACATACGTGGTCTTTTGCCTTGATATGTACATGTAGATCACTGATCTTCAGAAGCCCGGGTTAATTTTCTATAATGTCTTCATTACTTTCAGGTGGCACTTCCAAGTACTGAGTATGGTTTAAGATGGAACCATTTCAATCTAAGTCCGGTGGAATCAGATTCGGTGAAGATCACCGTTACTGCTGTGTATTCCTCTGGTAACAATGGCTGGATAGAGATCCAAGTGTTTGGAGGTTAGATTTATTTCATCAACCTAAATCGCGATCACGTTGGGCTGATTGTAAACTTCGTGTAATCATACGCTGTTCATTCACGGTTGCCAAACGTTCAGACGTCTTTCGCCGCAGACCTGCTGTGTCTGATGTGTAAATCTTGACTTGTGGGGTACCTCACTCGAGGTGGTGTAAATTGGAGCGATATGCAAGAAAATCATAACCTTTTTCAAGGCATACTGAAGTTACAAGCCATGGACGTATTGAACTCACGTTTGCTTATCCGCCCTCCGAAAGGCGGGGAACATGAAAGAGTCGTACAATACCTTTCATGCAATCTGATTAAAGTAGATCTAAAAAAACGTTTCCCATCTGGTATGTCGCTGATTTTAGATCTGACACCGTCGCCCGGATTTCCGTGTTCAAACACGGAGCTCTCGACAAATCAAGTTCACACGTCTGTCCCGTCTCATTTTGCGGCAAGGGGGCGACAGATGTGCGATACCTGGTATATGTAAAACTCATCTTCTCATATATTTAACTTGTTTCATCAGATCAATATTTCATTCTTTAGAAACAGTGATAATATTAGATAATATCGATCAATTCTAGGAGACATTTCTGTGTTCATAATATCACGGTTTTAATCTGTCTTCCCCACGCAGTTGCGGTCTGAAGTTGACAATCTCATTTCAAACATCCATCTCTAAATTGCGGAGAAGCTCTCTGATTTTCCAGTACTGTTTTATGGGGAACGTGTCTTTATATCTGGTTTTCGTCAGACCTGTGTCTGATAGCTGAGTGATTTTACATCATGCTCCAGCTATGAATTATGTTGGCCTGCTGTCGTTGCAGATTTACATCTATTGCTTCTTTTGGGAGATTGTATCGGCATACCCATCGAGAAACTTTTCATCCATTCTATTTTCTGCCGGCGATATAAGCGCTGACTGGTTGTTCCGTACTCGATAAACGGAAACGCGGGTGCCGATCCCGAATCTAAATGACCGATATGTCAGATGGGGGCGTGTCTTTACATCTGGTTTTCATCAGATTGCGCTTCGTGATACCTGAATGATTTTACAGCACACTCCAGCTATGAATTCAGTTGAACTCCTGTCGTTGTAGTTTTATATGTATTGATTCTTTTGGGAAATTGTATGGGCATAACTTTCGAGAAACACGCCAGCCGTTCTATTTTCTGACGGCGATATAAGCATCAACGTAGCACAGATATCTACCATGTCATTCATCGACACGAATGTTCGTACATGTAACACCTTTGGTGATGGTACGATAAGGCGGGATTTTGGCCTATACGTGGTGCGGTTGAAATCCGAAAAATAAAATGTCCTAAAAATACTTAAGTTTTATTGTAACAGCAAGAGAAAATATAAGTACAGAATATGTGAAAATTTTAGTGCGATTGCGTTATGATTATATTTATCACATGAAACTGAAATCCACAGCTTGTGCTATTTCGTGAAAAAAGGGTCTAAATCGAGTCCTTCAGACACGCATTTAGAAGCGAAGGACCCCTTGGACCAGAACGCCATTTAACCTGGTGTTGTGTGGTAACATTATATTCCCACTGCTGGAAGATCGTTTTGGTCCAAGGGGTCCTTCATACTAAAAGATGAAAAGTTATGATTCATAACGTTTGAAGTTTTCGTAAGCAGATTAAAGTGACAAAATAGCCTGTTATAGTTGTTCGTATGTCGTGGTGTAGTGGATACGCACGTTGGATCAGAAGCGCCTTTAAAAAATTTCTTTTACCGAGTTCGAATCCCGGGAGGGCAACATGTGTGACGTCGACAAGTTCCTTCAATCTTTCTCATTTTTGTAAAAAAAAAAAAATGCGTTCAATATATCTAAAATAAGATTTTAGGCTATCATTATGAACCAATTAAAATTAAAATAAATATTGTTTATCGATGACACGATACCTTGTGGACATTACGGGCCAGTCAAACGTTGAAATCGAACGATCAGTCGCTACCTGTTGCAACGGCAATATATTCGCCTAAATTGTGTATTTATTCTCCAATATGTGCATGTAAAATCGACTGCAACGTGGTGAAATAATAACGCCTTGGTACCGAACCCATGTGAAGCTATCATGGATCACCGCAACATTCAGTCCGTTGATTGACAGTTGCCGCTGACGACAAGTTGTACATTGCATTGTGATTGACAGATGGAGAGAAGAAATGTACATTCCTATGAGTCGGCTGGCTGTGGGCAATAACCCCGCCTAACAATACCATCTCCTTTCCACACAAGCAATCATGATATTACTTTCCTGATAATCGAGAGATGTTCGCCAGTACTTGGTATTTACGCCGGGGGACACGCACGATTTACGATAATCTGATACTCTCTTAAGACGTTCATCTGTTATCCTATTGACTCCGTGATATATTTATTCTTTCAGAAAAGAACATTGCACTGGGAGCTTTGTGCTGTGCGTCCTCGGAGTATAACAGTGAATTCCCGTGCGAAAATGCCGTTGATGGGAAAGATTCCGGTAACTATTATATGAAAATTAATCGTGAATATGTTTTAGTTGCAAACCGTAGTTTGCAAAAAGACAAGTGTTAACATAGTAAAGGTCTTTCAAAGTTACAACAAGTTGATAGATTGAGCAAAAAGTGTAACTGTGGAAAATTTAAGGACGTCTGTCATTTTATTTCGCCTGAACCATCCAAATACCGGGAGCATCAAATCGTTCGATAGTATAGCGGTAGCCGAATATTATTATAGCCCGCAAACATTTACTTATAAAGGAACGGGTTTTTTTCTCTGTAGTAAAATTTGCACTTTCAAACTGCAATTTATTGGGCTTAATTGCTCAGTTATAGGATAAATTTCCACACGTACGCCGGGCCATATTTTCAGTCCTGTTCCCGTGATATTTCTGGAAATGAAAAATAGACTGTGCTTCCAATGCACGCATTTACCGGAATTTCTATGAAGAAGAGACATTTTTCGTATTTGACTTCCAAATTGTGGACTCCATTGAGACTGACCAGAATGTAGAGAAAAATGTAAAACGAAAACTACACATTTTTCTGGTTTTCCTATTGGTAAACGCCAAAAGTGTCCACTGTAAAAAGATAAACGGAAATTTTTGACCCGCGAACCACCTTAAACCGGTGGTGGCTACGTCATGTAAAGGTTTTTACGCGAAGAGCACAGTGAGAGTTGAGCGGAGTTGAGATACAACAAGCAGCCAGAGGATGCTAGGTCCCCCGCCAAAATGGCAGCAATATTTATAAGCGCTGTCGGTTTCAGAAGATATTCATGAGGATGGCAACAGCTACTTCACAGGCGTAAGAAGCAGAGGCGTCATTCCACCTTCCCAGGTTTTGAGATCAACTCCGAATGGCTGACTGAATGTTGATTGCTACTGTAATATATTTTCTTTACCATGTAGCATGAAAATTATGTAACCAAAATGCAACCCCAAGAGACAACTCATGGCATATTATCTGCAAACTAAATTTGACAAGAATATGAAGGCATCCTCAACCTATTGCCCAGAAACCAAATTTAGACTTTGCCACAAGGAGTCACCACCTGTAGGTGCAAGCAAGCAAAACACAATCCCAAATGACATCTCATGTCATGGTATCGGCATATGAACTTTGAGACTCTGAAGAGGGGTCCTCAAGTTATTGCCGGTACTAGATGCCCACCAGTGTTCATGTTATTTGGGGCGGGTCACATATGAATACAAAATTTGAGAATAATCTGATGAGCAGTTGCCAAATTATTGCCCGTAAACAAATTTTTCCACCAGGAAACGCCACCTGTAGGCAGAAGCGGGAAAAATACAATCCCAAGGAACATGGTATCGTGGGGGCATCTGCATACCAAATTTGAGAAGAATCCGATGTGGGTCCTCAAGTTATTGCCCAGAAACCAAATTTAGATTTTGACACCAGGTGACGCCACCTCTAGGCGCAAGTCAGTGAAATGCATTATCATGTGACATCTTATGTCACGGTACATTCATACAAAATTTGAGAAGAATCCGATGGTCAGTTCTCAAGTTATTACCCGGAAACGAATTTGTGATGTTGCCACCAGCTGGCGCCACCTGTGAGTGCAAGTGAGCGAAAGGCAATCCCAAGCAACAGCTCCTGGCATGGTAAATGCATGCCAAATTTGAGAAGAATCCGATGAGCCGCAACGTTTCTCATGTTACCCAGAAAGAAATGCATCACCAACGGTGTTTTGTCGCAGGGAATGCATTTACCAAATTTCGAAGAAATCCGACAAATTGTTCGAAAGTTATCGCTCGCGAAGGATTTGAACAAACATGAACGGACATGCAGTAAAGATTGGAACACGACCCAGTGGCGCCACCTACAGGCGGATCTTGCTGAAACGTAATACCAGCGACGTCTTGTCGCAAAGAATGCAGATGCCAAATTTCGGAGGAATCCGACAAAGCATTTAGGAGTTATCGCTTATGAAGCATTTGCACGAACATCCACGGACATGCACTAAAGGTTGGAACAAGACCCAGTGGCGCCACCTACAGGCGGATCTTGCTGAAACGTAATACCAACAGACGTCTTGTCGCAAAGAATGCAGATGCCAAATTTCGGAGCATTTGCACGAACATCCACGGACATGCACTAAAGATTGGAACAAGACCCAGTGGCGCCACCTACAGGCGGATCTTGCTGAAACGTAATACCAACAGACGTCTTGTCGCAAAGAATGCAGATGCCAAATTTCAGAGGAATCCGACAAAGCATTTAGGAGTTATCGCTTACGAAGTATTTGCACGGACATGCACGGACATGCACTAAAGATTGGAACAAGACCAAGTGGCGCCATCTACATGCGGATCTTGCTGAAATGTAATACCAAGAGACATCTTGTCGCAAAGAATGCAGATGCCAAATTTCGGAGGAATCCAACAAAGCATTTAGAAGTTATTGCTTACGAAGTATTTGCACGGACATGTCCGTGCATGCACGGACACATAGAAGCAAGAACCATTTTAAAGTCCCCGGCCGCGTTGCGGCGGGGGACAAAAAAAAACACAGCATAACATGATATGACGATCGTGCTCTTTTGTGTGCCATTTGGTACACAGTTTTGCTCCGAAGACCGAAACTCAGAACGACCACTTCCGTTTTTAATTGCTCGTAACGGCTCTGCTTGCAATTCACGCGCCATAACACTCGCCAGTTCCTGTCGACTTCAGAGATTCGGTCTCTCGTGCAGCTAATACTGAGCAGTTTCTGAACAAGGCCCTTTTCGAAAAGTAAGATGATAAAGCCCGAATTATCGTAAAGCTTGTGCAAATGACGTCGGCAAATATAGCCCGTTCGATATTTTCCCAACAAACTAAATTTGGTGAGTGTTTTGGCGATGGTACAAAGCAGTGTAAGGCTCTTCCAGTGCTAGGTGCAATGTCGCAAGGATAATAACCTGTGGGGCGTGGGGACGAATTGTTCCCGTCACCATTACGTGCTGTTAAACATTGTGTTCTTTTCCTTTAGGCCCGTCGTTCACGAGTAAATTTAAAGGCGTTGGTCTCTGGATTTTACTCCAGTTTAATGGTACCTACCTAATCGACAAAATCAGGTTGATGGACCGACTTCACCGAGTGGAAAGAAACAAAGATGTCCAATTAAGGTTCAGTGATGGATCTGTTCAAACCGTAAGTTTATAAAAAATCTAAATGATATTTGGTCTGGCTAAGACTATTTTATGGACAACGATAACACACAGGAATATTTTATGGATAATAACTTATTCATTGCAGTAATTCTGGGGTTTCGTTGGAGACACTTCCATAATTTTCAAAGCTAAAAAACAATAATGAGAGAGAGAGAGTGATATATTAATACATAGGACTAACAAGCATAATAGGTGGCAAAGCAAAGGCAGCAATAGGTGACTTCAAGTGTATATAAGGATCATCTATACCGTGAGCAGGCCTGTTGGATGTTCTGCGACTCGCCTTTACAGGGTACAGACAATGGGTGATTACAGAATGATTCTCGATAGCTGCGTGGATAATGGTGACTACTGATAATAGTACACTCATATGTGAGGAATACATAAATGATAAACACACGAATAAATAGCAGTGCCTGTGAGGAAATCTATGTACGGATACATGAAAAAATTAGCGGTCATTGTGGTACCCTCCATCTTGGATGATAAGATTGTCATAAGCACTCGGAACAAAGTATCCACTGTTTTGGCTGATTGCGGGATTGTGTCTTTTTTAGTTCAAAGCCTTCCATAGTTTTATTCTCCGTTTTATCGATTTGCTGAATAGAAAGTTTGTGATGTATTCCCAATTTATCTGGTGTCACGGGTGAACCGTCAAGTAAATGTAGTCAGAGATGACTAATTTTCAGTCTGATTGTTCCTATGGTTATGCCATTTAAGAAGCACCCACACTAAAAGCCTGACTGGGACACAAATCATCACAGGAATCACTTTTGGTTCCTGTGGTGTTTTTATATTATCCAGTCAGTATATTTGCCTGTGGGGTGATATGACTTCTTGTCAGTACGTCGGCATCGTTTTCCACCACCCTTTTAACCCTGTCTGGCCTGGGCGATTTGGGTTGTACCGCAGCCTGTGGATGGGCAGAAAGTGCCTCCCCCCATTATATTTTCGCTATCCCTAAGACTACAGTGCTAAAACGTTGCAATCTTTGGGCCAAGCTCTACTAGAAAGTGTAACAAAATTCAATCTGGCCGCCATGATGACATCATAGTGACGTCATTTTCAAAAGGCATTTTTTGACGATTTTTCTGTCTGATTTTTCGAATTTTTTATTTCCGCTAAAACTGCATAATAAATTAGAAAAGAATTATCTGATGTGAAATAAAATACTTTGGCACTGTTATCTATAAAAAGGCAGCAATTTTGAGGAAAACCGACAAAAACGCTTTTCAGTCGCACCCTCATGGCCGCCATTTTGAATTTGGCTATGTTCCTCTGTTCGGAGAAATATGCAAATAGGCTCAAAATGACCTCAATATAAAAAGTGTAAAAGTCACGTTAATGTTGCGTTTAATTTTCATCGGTAGATACTGGCTTTAGGTGGCTGTGTTCGCTTTCTGTTGAACGTGTATTTTTGGCTCGTCTGGTTAACGTAGATATGTTGCCGGCCTGGACAACTTGAATTGGCGTGGGTGATTTGATTGGTAATGGATTAATTGGTCGGTAAGAATGGGTTTCCTATGAACACTGGTTCTCTGGGCTTTGTTTTGCATATGGATTAATACGTATAGAAGGGAGAGTTTGCCATCGGTTTCTGTCTCCATGGTAAAGTTCATTCTGGGAAGTTGAGCATTCAGGTGGTCGAAGAGGATATTGAACAATGAAATCACACGTAGTCAACTTTTCTGTGCCACATTGGCTAATGGGGACAGTTCAGTCATGTAGAGTTCAGTGATCCCCTGGGATAGTGGCGATCTCCTAGGCAATCCATGAATCTGCTATCAAAACTGGGAAGAAGGTGGTGATGCTGCTGGATTCCACCAGTTTCATGATGCTGTCAATGACTATTCCATTTTCATAGTGGGTTGGGATTCTATCACTATTCTCCTGATGGTGTCAGTGGCATGCTCTCAAGGGATGTTGTCTACCACGTCGCTGTGGACCATTCTGCCTGGACTGGGTATGGGGATGATTTCCCCACAAAAAATAGGTCAAATCCCTATTAAGGAGTTGGCCGTCTCCCCAGTGGTGTTAGCAGGCGGATTAGGTGTTGAGTCATGCTATAATGTACATTATTATATGACTGTGTGTGGTACTCTTTCTCCATTGGACCATTCGCCGTCACGTGGCTGTCGCTAATTTTCCATATTGCCTCCGAAGCGGGTCCATAAATGTGATATTGACTCGGTGTGACGTATGCGTCTGCTCAGCCAATGAAAATAGTCGTTTGATTGGCCGTCGGTGTACAATTTGGCTGACAGCAAGTACGAGATCGTCTGGAGCAAAGGAAATACCTTATTATATGCTATATTCTAACTGCTTTCACCAATTTAACGAGAAGGAGACGTCAGTGTCATATAATAAAACAATTATAGTCTTTTGATATCGGTCAATATGTGGTTTTGTGGACCTGAGAAAACATTTTCCTCATCAAAAGACTGTAATTGTATAGTATCTCTACTACAGATCAACAACTTGGAGTGGTCTGTGTGAATGTGAGTTTTTTTGAACAGGTTTATGTCTATTTATCTATCTTGCTGAGGCCCAATGGTCCTTGTTAACTGTGGAAGTCGAATCTTTATCTAGGGTTTTCAAAGTTGTGGTATCTCTCAGCATCCGAGGCACCATCTCCCGAAACTTGGACCACTTAGAAATGAATATGGCCTATCTCTTTCCAGCTGGAACTATTTTGATCGTCTTATCATATTTAAATTCCCTAATTGTGAGATTGTCTCGCTGTGCAGAAGCTCAGCTTAGAACGTTAACATTTGTGGCATGGGTAGTCGATCCCCTCCTCCTGGTACTAACTGTTATTGATATAAAGTAGCTAAAACATCGTAGATGGCCGCGTGCAAAAGTTACCCACAGGGATATTAGGATAAAAGCATAACCTGGTATCGGGATTGGTCAAAATGTGGATACCAGCCTGCTAGCTGAAAAACCAGGGGATAAATTGGCAAATGATATTTGAAAATGTCACGAGCTTCAAGTCACTATTTTCAAAGTTCTGTTGACAGTTCTTCAAACCCTTTTTCGATTATCATTCTGTGTGGTATTGTTTAAAGGTGGCCGCCGATCAGAATTGGCGTTTCTCAAATATTTGCTGGTCAACAGTATCGTTCGATTCCATGTATGCGATGACACATTCGGGGTTTCTATTAGTTGGGATATGAGGAATATTTAGTTCATTTATACCTACAGGCCAGTTCTTGGGGATCTGGGTCGGTATAAAGTGTTCAACCGCTTTTCGGTTGATTTGTTGGTGTTGGTTCTGAGAGCTGGTGTCTGTTTTTTTTTGTTCTGTAATGAGAACATTTTAAGCTGGTTGGTGTCGTAGAGAATTCTGTTCGTCTGTATCTGTAGGCGGCGTACATGTAGGTCCTGGTACATTTGCGGTTGTAGGGTGGTTTGAAATTGGGACTGATCATTGGTGATCTTTTCCAGTGTATTTTCTTTTCCATTGTATTGGATTCGTACCGTTACAACGCGTTTTGATGCGTGTTGAATGATCTTCTGCGCAGCTGCTGGCTGGACGGGGGCCCACCGAAACAAAAGTAAAAAAAAAAAACAACAAAAAATCAGAACACAATAAATTCTTCAGATCCCATAGACAGTCGACATTTTTTGCTAACTTTAAGCAATATAAGCACAAAATTTGCACACGACACCAATATTCTTCAGATGTCCAGCCTTGTTATTATCTTTTTACCAGGTAACTCTCCCTGACCTTCCAGAAGGGCTCCATTGGAACACCTATAACTTGATTCCGGTAGCATCTCGATGGATTAAGATAGTTGTCATGACAGTATATCAGCAGTATAACAACGGCTGGACAGAGATCCATGTATTTGGAGGTAAGAGATGTCGAATGACACTGGTAGGGGGTTGGGTGGGTTCAGGTTCCTGTTGCTTCAATGCATTTTGCTGAGAAGCAACAGGAACTTGATAATGTGATGTCTAGCACTGTAATATCACTTGTCTTTATTGCAACATGTAAGCGTTCTGTATGTGTCTAGTGCGCTGTCCTCAGTGTTTTATAGGCTGGATGGAGGGTGTCAAATATTTCTTCTTTGAAATAGCAGGAACACAACTGGGCTGGGTGGTGCTTATTTAGTTCGTCCTGATATAGCTGAAATATTGTTGAAAGCGACGTTAAATTCTATTCACTCACACACTCACTCGAATGACACTGCATTGCATATAACATCATATCAATATACGTATATACAGTCGCACACTCAGTCAGGTACGTTAAAGGATTCAGTTATAAGATTTTCTTTGATACTTGGGCAAATGCTGTGAATATGAGATGACGCTCAAATGTGCGTATTGTACATGTCTGAGGAGTCTGTGACCCGCGTGTGTGTCGCATTTACAAAAGTACCCGATTATAATCATGCATTTCAAGATGTGAACTGAACGTAGATATCCAGTTTTAAGGGGATGGCAGTTGGCATGGTTGCTTAGCGCCTGAGACCGAGGGCGCAAGTTCAATTGTCACATGGAGATAACATTTATTAGCGTGTTTACTTTACCGAGAAAAGTATTTGGATATTTAAGGAAATATCGGTGATTTGACGCATCGATATAAGATTTTCCAGACAATGTCATTTTTCACGTTGAACGTTAGATTCAGACAAACTGTAGACAAAATGGAACGAAATAGAAACATAGTGATACAAAATTATCCCAAGATTCCATTACCCCGGGGTGCATCTCACGGATGTATGATAGCGATGATACAGATCAGCTAATTTATCGATTTTATGAGATTCTCTTTATCGAGCGATTACTTTGGAAGATTTTTTTGGTCGGGTGAGGGCGTACTCTGTCTCAGGTTATTTGAGAGAAATCGGTTTGTTGCATAAGTTTTAATGTCCCTCCGTGTTCTAGGCGATGTACATCCCCCCCCCCCCAAGCCTATACCATGTAAGATAATAATATAACATCCCTTAGGCGGAAGTAAGAATAATGCCAACAAAATTTAAAATATTAGCTGCGCTGTGGACAGTGTACAGATTTAAGGCTTCTGAGACAGGGCGATATCGTACAAAGAAGAAAATGTCTTTAACGTACATCAGTTGTTTGACCGATATATTGTTTTCCACATTTTTGACAGTCAAGTGTGCAGCAACTTTGAAGTCACATGACATATTGCATTTGACCTTAACTGTTCTTGATGGATGATTTGGATTCTTGGTCTATAAAAACACCAACACATGCACCAAACCTTGGTGTTTTAAGGACTGTTCTGCCTGGCGAAGTGGAGTTTAATACGATTTGTCTCAGATATGATATAACATGTGTATCTAAATATGGTATCTCGTTGTCATTTTGTTTCATGTTAAATGATATGTTTGAATGCAAATGAATTTAGAACTGCATGTATAGACCCCACATGTTCGAAATAAAATGACCAAAATATGACCAAGTGCAAACGTCAAGATATCTTTTCCATGAATCTTCGGATTCAAGGGCAAATTTGTCACCGTATATTGATTCAACTCTTCGGAAAGGTTTATACCTAAATATCCCGTAACTTGTGAAATGACATGGTATGGATACCTGGATACATGATAAGCTATGATTGTATATAGCGGCAGCCTTTTACTGGTGAAGGAAGTACAAGCCCTAACGTGAACGGATTATAACTCTCTAATCCTCCGTATTCTAATCGAAATATGAGGTGCCAAGGAAGGCTTTTCTGTGGAGTCATATCGTTGTTTTTTATTCGCCAGATTTTTTTCGCCACCATATCTCGCCAATCTAGCGAGAGGTTGACATATTACGTTAAAATGTGTTAGATCGACCGAAGTAGCATGGTGCAAACAATATTTATAACTTGCCAGGATATTATTAGTTATTCAGGTTTTTCCCAGAGTGTATGAAAAGTTATGACTCTCCCTGAAACTCATACACCCTGAGGCGTCAAGTAATTAACATATCGAATTATAGTGTTAAAAAGGCAATTTTTCTGAAACTTTACCACAGAAATTCAGCATATATGTGTCAGTCCATTTACGAATCCGATCTCCATTTTGACAAAACCCGATTCCCACGCCAGTACTGTAGGCGCGCAACACGAACGCCGAGCTTTGTCAGTGCTCAATTTTGACGCTAACTATAACCATTTGCAAGGTATATGTGTCTAAAAGTTTGATTGAACGCAATGCAACAAGACTTCCTTTCACCAAACGCTTGTGTATAATATTGTGTGTTTCTTTGATCTTTGAAAGCGCACAACTCGCCGACCTTGGCTCGGTACCGGTTATGCATAACTTTGGCTTGGCCTGAAAACGCTTCATGTTTGTTATATTTATATTCTTGAAGTGCGAGAAGTATTTTTTTTTTTTTAGAGAAGTAGAATACTCAGATTATGGCGGTATTCTGGTCAATATTATGGTATCTCACGCCACAAATCGTGAATTTTCACGGGTTAGTTCCATGACTCGAGCGGAGCAGAAATATGAAAAAAACGCTATTCAAATTGCGCTCAGACACTTTGATTATATTCTTCGCTACAACAGGTTCACAAATGAAGTTGATCATTCTCTGCAGTGGTTATTCCCTGTGAAAGAATCCATTGGGCGGATTGACAAAATCCCTCCAAATTTAGGACTAGAGAATCTTTCAAGAATATCTAAATTTGCCCCTTTTTAATCCCGTCAGGTAGTTCTTTGCCATATCGTCATGGGTGCACGCGAGAAATTTTGAATGAGTTTGCCCCTTTCCCGCCCCGTCATGCACTACGGCATTTGCTTCCGTGAGGACATTTGTTTGATACATGTAGATATATTGTAGAGAAACCTCCATTTAGGAGTCCGTAATCCACGTCTGCAGATAGTACTGACCGGAACACTGAAAATCCATTCGCTGATTAAGGACGCGGGTAAGAGCACCCAGGAAATCAGACAGAAGCACAGGTATTACTCGATACTGTCACATTGACTACAACTGAGTTTGGTGAGCGACAAATGGTAGATCCATATTTGTACCGATAATCAAGTTCCTGGACGGTGCGCTACCAGAAAACACTATGGGCAGATTTTAAGAAACGATATAGACGATACGGATGTCGCGTACAGTTATTTGTTCCGTAGTACCTGGTTCCTAGTATTCTAAAGGGGACCCATCTTTCTCCATAAGGTGGTGGTCATATGACATGATTCTCCACAAGGTGGTGATTATGAGAAAAAACGTCTGAACTGTTTTCTGGCAATCGATGGATTTTGCTCACATGTCGTTTTGCTTAATGTCAATCTGCTCTTGGCAATTTCCTCTGATGTTATATTTCTCAACTGCCATATTCCATTTTTTTCTGATCTTTGGGGTCCATATTAGATATTCTTAGTTATCTTTGGTTGCAATTGCATTTTCGGAGCGTACAATTTACCAGTAATATCAAAGCTGTAATCAAATATATGACCAGATAAAATTGTATAACGACAGCCTTCTACTGGTCAAAGTGGAGATAACTCTAAAGTAAAAGACCGCGAATTAACGAATTGTAACTCTCTAGCGAGAGGAAGTAATTTTAGGTTGAGCTGTGTTAGATCGGGCGAAGTGGCATGGGGCAAACATTTGTTGAAAGTTCGCGGAATAAAAGTCAATATCCTGGTAGAAGAAGAACGCGACACATGAGTTGCATAAACAGGGGTCAGTTTTACCCTTAGCATTGTAAGTGCATGTATATGTAGTGTGTGTGTTATTAAAGCAAAATGAGTTAACGTTCAAAATGATTTATTTTAAGCCCTGGATATTACCACTGGATATTTTATTAACGCTTCTCAGCCACGGTTTTACACGCCGCCCTTCCATCACCCACGCGGCAAAGGGTTTCCAGGGCGCATAGTTCATTAATACATATATAGATTAATATGCAACTATACAACTTAAATAATAATTAAACATATCCTATGTACAGAAGGTAACATCACACCAAGCTATATAGCTATATATCTAATACATATCTGATTTCTTGAACTGGCGAGAAAAGCTAGAGCAAATGTTGATTTTCTAGAGAGAAACAGTAGAGAAAAAACAAGTGGAAGAGTACAAAAATCAATAAAAAAGTTCATTATTAATGCAGGTTTTGGTTATCAAAACGTCACATATTATTTTGATAGTATGTATAGTGGTTCGCCCGAATAATCAGTAGAGTTTGATAACAACAGACTTTCACTAATGCCTTCCTGAACATTAAACACATCAGTAAGAAAAAATGCCACCCTCCCCCCCATGGGTCTGCCTCGAAAAGTGCTCCGAATTTCTTCCATTTGGACTTACATATCCGGTTTGAGTTGTCAACATTGCATGTATAGTTTTATATTCTATATTGTTCACGAAATACGTTTTGAAGAGCTTTGATATGCGTTTGGGTACCAATAAGTTTATTTAGAAAAAATATATTTTGTTAGGATCATTAGAGTATTTATTGCACACTTTTGTTTGTTCCATCCGAGTAAAATAGTGTCCTTTGTTATTTCTGCATCTATCCAAAGTTTTTTGTGAAGCCACTTTTGGAGATGAGACCATAGAGGTTTGACGATACTGCGCTGAAAATACATGTTCCATTGTCTCTCGTTCCATCTTACAATATTCACACTAGTCACTATTCGAAATACCTATTTCATGAAGAAATGAGTTTGTTGCTATGAGCCTGTAAGGAAAGCGATACTGGAAGTCAGTCAGTTTCTTATAGCTGTAGCAATGCGAGTTTGCTTCAAAAGCAGTGATCCAATCAATGTCACCCGCTTGTAAAAATACTTCCCACTTTTCTTGAGCCGTACATTTCATACATTTTTTTTTCTTTAGTACGTCATAAAAACGCCTACAACCCTTCCCTTCCTGTGCCAGTACCCTTAGTTGAACAGTAAAGTTTGGCGAGTATTTCAATTTTTTAATATTTTCGGTATGTATTGTGTCCAGCCTTCTATTCGACACACTCTTCATTAATCTATTGTAGCCGAGGAATGTTTCTCTGATATGAGAAGTACTTTTTATCTCCTCAAATGTCGTTAATACTCCATTATCATTAATAATATCTATCACACAGCGCAAGTTAGTGTCGTACCAATTTTGACGAATAAGTTTTTATTAGGAAAATTAGAATTGTAACGTAGAGGCTCATTAATTATCTCGTCCTGTTCTGTGATAGGTATCATTATGTAAAAGTTCAGTCATGCTCGCAGCATATCGTTCCAAAATGGAATTTTCGTATGTTTAATAAGTTCCGAAAGATATTGCCCCGCAAAATATTTTGGGGACAATGGTTCGAAATGATTCTATGCTAAAAAGAATAAAATATTTAGAGGACTGGTCGTGGAGACTGTCAGGATATTGAACTAGCCAGTAGTGAATTGCTTCTAATCCCAAACCACGTGGAATATCACTGTATTGGCTGTGAGCATTGGCAGTGGCCATTTCAGTATGCTCACTTCTCTCGGCAAATGATTCAGAAAATCTAAATAATCCCAGATTCTTAGCAAGGTATCGGTAAAATGAATAATCCTTTGCGTTGAGAATGAGGGGCTAGCAATAATAAGTCTAAATTTTAAATCCGTGGCCTGAGGAACGCAAGTATTCCGACTGCTGCTCTTGGGAAGCATTTTTTTTATTCCTACCCATGTATCAGTTTGATTCGAAGGTCTTCATTGTGCAACATTTCCCGTTTGCCTTTGTCAGTTTCTTCGATTATAATGTTTGAAATGGACGCAAGTATTTCAATGTCATATTTCTCTTTAGAAGCTGTATTTGAACGAGCATGGAATATTGCTCTTCACAAGGCTTCTGGTTGATAATATTCACACTCCTCCTGTATTGTGTAAAGTTCTGTACCAAAATTCTATGAAAATATTGCCTTGTTTTGAGGGGAATATGCAGTTTTGTTGCCCCGAGGATGTGCATATTGCCCGACCCGCAGACGAGGGCAATATGCACAGCCGAGGGGCAACGAAACTGCATATTCCCCTCACAACAAGGCAATAATTCCATTATTATATTTATCAACTTAACTCTGTGCTAATCTATTATCTCTCGAACAAAATAATGTTTTATGTTTATTTTGGAAGAGCGCAATCCTTCTGAGTTGATTGCTTTCAGTGGGCAATCGCCAGCAACATTATTTTTCATGCACGAGATTCCACTGATTCGGAGCTGCTTCACTACTATCGTATAAATCTCGCAACGCACGTATAGTTGTTCGATGCCGCTGTTAGTTACTCCAATAATGTGCTTGGGTACGATTCTACTTACAATTAGATGGGGGAGAGATAAATGTATTTCTGCTGTGTTCTCCAGCTAAAATCAACTCGACGAACTGCTCCGTGATCGGCTGTTTGCAGCGCGACCGAGAGAACGGGGCGACCTCTGTTGTAATTATCTCCCTTTAGTGTATATTCCATGGGGGGGTGGAATATGCAGTTTTATCCCATTACAATTTATATAGGGAGACACTCTAATAAATATAATAATGATGTTCTTCTGAGTGATGTCTTCTGATCATGAATGATGAATAATGTTCTGAATGAAAATTCTGAATGATGTTCTTCTGAATGATGTCTCTTCTGAATGATGTCTCTTCTGAATGACGTTGTCTATGGAAATCGGAAGGCGAAGTGGTCGTGAACTTGGCTCATCTTGTTCATTCTCACACACGAGGATTCCGTGCTTTGGGATGAGTGTGTCGTTTTCGTGTTGGAGGCGTTCAAGTTCAGCAGGCTGATTATAGAGGTCGGCTAGCCATTGATCTTATTAGATCACGATTATCTCCCCCTCTGTCCTGACCTTACAATGTCACAAGCCCGCCAGCCCAGTCAACGTTTCTGGATGGGGATTTTTGCATTTCTTTCATCATCAAGCCTTCTATTGTATGGGTATGCTATCGTACAGATGCTTCCAATTATAGATAACATACACTACTTAATATTAGGATTATAATGGAATTAATGGTTCTGAGATGAACAGTGTGGTACCCCATCCTCAAATAATCTGCTGCTATGCGCACGGACAAACTTCCTCTTGCACATCATTAAGAGAGCATGGGGACGCCTTTCTGTGCAGTGACCATGACTTTAGCTGGCCAGCTATGCGTATATTTCAACTTTTTCCAATCTTTCAAACTAGAAGAATATTTTTAACTGATGATAGCTGCATTATTCTAAGCATTCATTGAATGGCACATTCATTGAAAACTGAGAAGTACATTATGTGTTAAATTATCACTGTTTCAAAATAATCTCACACAGAAAAGTGAAAATATACGGACCAGTATCCGATCACCTGACGTCACGAAATACTGCTCATTCATGCTCTTCTTTGTTCTTTCAATAATGTGCAAGTGAAGGATTCCAACTCCATATTTGGAAGACCTCATTCGGAAACTAAACAATTCAGATATATCGAATGACTGTACTGCGTTAGAGTTAGGAAAAACTAAAACTGAGAACCGTTTTCTTTTATTTAGTTCCACATGAAGAACCATATTACAGACGTACATGTAAGTATAACTGCTCTGTGTGACATATCGATTTTAGAGCTCCCTGAAGATACCTTCTAATCTGGAGGCACTATCATTCCCCACAGCATAAGTAACTGCTTATTACATAATTTTCAATATGTATCAGAAATGATATTCCTCAGGTTTGTCACGAATAGGCGAATGTATGAAATGGATAGAAAGGGTCAGGAGTGGGGGCTCGCTAGCAACATCACCGTCAGCTATTGCTTCAATATCTCGGCAGAAGAAGAAGAAGTCATTCTAGATCTGCCTGCGCTAGCCCATATTCCCTCAGGATTATATTTCAGTACACATGTACAAATATGATATAATACACCTCACTCTCCCCAAGCCCTCCAAAACACAGATCTCGACACTGAAATAACCCGAACATATCAAATTATCAAAACGTGATACTAAAGCCTAATAGAATATTGGGGCAGAGAAACATTCCATGGCTTAGCAATCTAAAAAGAAGATTAATTTTCTTAAGAGAAATACGATTTAATACCAGACTCGTTGGAAAAGCATCCGATGAATAAACCGTTGACCTGATCAAGCCGAGATCGGCAGTCCTTAAGTTGACATGAGGATTCTTCCGTTAGGGGTAAGCTGTTGATATTTTGTGTCACCGAGAATTTGGCCTCTCAGTGTTATTTCCGTTTTCATTGTAGACGAATCTTACCGTGTCCAGGCGTATCCAGGTGTACTACCGATGTCAGTATATGCCGGCACACCGGCTGACCTTCATCAAGAATGTCCTAACGATTGTGTCAGGGATCCTAACTGTGTAGCTGCCTCTATGGATGTGCGTACCGGTGAATGTCTTTCGATTTTTGAATACTGTCTCTTCGCGAAGCTTGACTCGGATGAGTCATTCGTCTTGTGGATACCAGAAAAGGTTAAGCAGGGACAACAGGTCATCCCACCATGATGATATAATGGAAAATGGTCGAATATAAGGACCAAAGCGATGCACCAAATTGCGATAATTGCACTCATACGTATGTGTTTGTGTGTAGAGAGAGTGGGGATGGAAGTGACATCCGATAACAGGTAGAACTTCATTATATAATATTCATTCCAGTGGCGACATTCGATATTTAACTGCAGCGAAATGACCATCAATTATTTATTTCGATGTTTTGCTTTGTGTATTCAAAGCGTGCACATTGATATAATAATTTTTGGTATAAAGTTTATCTTATGAAAATGTTTCATAATATTTAATTCTATTGTTTTAACATGTATTTAGATGACAAATACAAACGGCTACATTTACCATATTATTTGTACATGAAAAGCCTGAAATTTTTGGATATCGCATAAATATATGGTAATTGTATGGTTTGACTTACACACATAAACCATACAATTTACCATACATTTGAGCGATACTCGCAAACATACTAAATATATGTCAAATATGCAGATAGAGTTATATATTGACAGCTATCTAATTACGTGTTATCATCAAAGTAGAATCGGTATCTGATTTCTTGCAGACTGCAATTAGCTGGGGACTGTAAACTATTTACATTTTTAAATATTGATATTTAGTAGATGTGATTGCGTGAAATTGAATCTGAATTTCAGTATTACGATATCTTGTATTTCTCAGACATGATTACGTGAAGTATTTGTTTTGACATCTCGTATTTGGAACGTATAACACATGTGGTTAATAACGTACGGATAATTGGATTTTACAATACAACGTATTTTGGGTTTATTATTGAATTTTGTATAGATTAATCACATAGAAATTTCAATTAGCACAATAATCGAAACATAATTTAATGACATATGTATACATATTCAAAGTCTTAACATACACCAACTAACAAGAGGTAAAACAAATTAGCTTAGTTTAATGTCTCACACACAATCCACTAGCAGAATATAATCGTTACCATTAGTTCACCAATGAAACTCTGATATAGTGGTGGTAGTGGCTGACTTATAGGAGATCGAGCCGCACGTACATGATATAGCTGAAATGGGTCATAACCATCTTCTATATGTTGATAAAGTCCAGTTGGTATTCTAGGAAATGAAAGGTTGGTTTCCAAGAACTAAATATAAATTAATTGGAATAATTTATATAAGCAATTCTGAAGAATGACCAGCTATGCGACTTGTTCTTTCTGGATCATGGCGTTTTAGGGCCTGGTTTATTATAAGACCCAGAACTAGATTAAAGACATATTTAGTTTAGAATATTTGATAATAGGTCATATTTACGGTTAATATTTGTATATGTATTTATAGATCACTAGCCAGTTTTTTTTGTTCTTTTTCTTTCTTTTTCTACAAAATGTGTGATTAAATTTAGATTTATTTGAATTTAATACAGTCGTCATGAATTCTACCGACTGAGAGATACTCCACCGTTTATCCTATAAGTAACCTGAGATTTATAAGTACTATTTGATATTCTAACGGAAATGGAATTTTGATCAAAAAGAACCATGAGTTTACAGACGGACTGTTTACAGACAGTTGACTGAACTATTCGACAATTAAAAGATCAACGTGCACAGGACCATTGTTTTCTGATTAAGCTGAAATTTACAGTCTTTTCAAATCGTTTCAAAAGATTAAAATTACAATCCTAGGAATTAAGAATTCAGAGTGATATTCTTATATTGAGCGGTTTAACATTAAAACGTCTGTTGTACGATTCTAAGCTTGGAGCTTCAACTATTCCCATCGTCTGATACAAACACAAGGATTTTCTGAAGTGATTCAATTTGTTAACGACTTTTTGTTGCCACCACTTCAAACGGTGAAAATCTGAGGTTCCTTTTCTTGTTCGAAAGTTTCGTTTTCTGAAATAGAGTTAGATTTATTTGTTGAGCATCAGAGACAGCGTCTGATCAGGACTTTGTTTCAACATGACCTCAAGTCGACTTCACGACAAAAGAGATGATTACAATTTCGACATCGCAAATTATCCCTATCAAGACAGTAATATTCCAGAGGGACCTGCAGATGGCGTATACATATATCGCTCAATGGCATTTGTTAGATCCTGTGTTAAATGTGACGATTTTAATCAACGTCACAAGACATTATTTCAGAAACTTATAAAAACAAGGCTATATCATCAAGCACCTCAGTAGTAGTATAACGGCATTACAGGTCATATTTTGACGAGTGCGCAGGTGTTTCTGCGCAGATTTGTGGAGGAAACGTGGAGGAACTTGATCACGTGATCAAGGCATGTCTAGATGGTGGTGGAGGTGGTGGGACCAAAATGGCGGCTTGTGGGTGGTGGAGGTGGTGGGACCAAAATGGCGGCTTGTGGGTGGTGGTGGAGGTGGTGGGACCAAAATGGCGGCTTGTGGGTGGTGGTGGAGGTGGTGGAGGTGGTGGGACCAAAATGGCGGCTTGTGGGTGGTGGAGGTGGTGGGACCAAAATGGCGGCTTGTGGGTGGTGGTGGAGGTGGTGGGACCAAAATGGCGGCTTGTGGGTGGTGGTGGAGGTGGTAGGACCAAAATGCCGGCTTGTGGGTGGTGGAGGTGGTGGGACCAAAATGGCGGCTTGTGGGTGGTGGTGGAGGTGGTGGGACCAAAATGGCGGATTGTAGAAAAACGTATAAAAGGAGGCGATTTTTTAGGGGATGGGTGTATTCATTGCACTACCTGCCTGACTGACCTGACCAGCCTGCCTACCTGCCTGCCTCTAGCCTGCCTCCCTCACCTCTAGCCTGCCAGCCTGCTTGCCTACCCGCTTGTATTAGACGAAAGCATGAGACGTGGAGAAGATTTTCCCTGGGATCCAGCAGTACCTCCGGTTGAAGTCTTGCCTGAAGACGAGCGTGTGAGGGAGACCTGCACTCTTACACCGGACTGCCCCCTATTGTTGTATCCCAAACGCGTGGAGCTCATCGATGCCGACAGTAGGTGTTGGTGTACGTCTGAACCAGCGCGTGTCTCTTTATCCCCGGAAGGCTGGACTACCTTGAAACGGGTGTTATTGGGTGACCTCGACGGTGATAGCATTCACCTGTGTGACGACGTCTACATTTTCCGCGGTCCCTATTTTGCTCGACTCCTCTGTCTCAAGCAAGGTGGTTTTACTCTGGACCCTGATCTATGGACAGCCTTGGAAAAAGTAATCCCCATGGTCGATGAAGTACTATCTCTATAGTAGCCACATAACCCATCAGAATACTGCGTATCACGGACTACACCCGTATAGCTACATCTGGTCTATAAAACACGTCCCTCTGGATCCTACACCTTCATTTCTACGGTTGCAGAGCCATGGCGGAGATCCAGCCCCATGCGACTCGCATTTTACAGCATGCCACCGTGGTGAATTCATTCACGGGTTACCGAGCAGTGGTCCGGTCCATGTTTGCAGATGGCGACGACAACGAGGGACGACGCCAGATCCTGAACGAGTTCACAGAAGCGGTCCTCCACAGAGTGCACTCGATGGAGAGGCGTGCCATCACTCACCACTACTGGACTATGACAGCCATCCTTGATGCTCGGGCAATGGACCACGAGCGCTCACGCCGGAACCAGCGCCGGCTGGTTGGCCTCATACTAGTCTGTGCCCTATTGACCCTGGCGCTGTGGTATTGACACTATAAATACCAGGGTCAGACAGAGTGTGTGTCATTCACCGTTCGACATTTGGAGCAAGCATGTCATCCGACCTACGAGCCATCCTGCCCCTTACACCCCAGGTGGGGTTACACGTGTATGAAGATAAAGTCACCCTCGTGGAAGATCGGGATGTCTGTGGGTGGAGTTCGGAGTACACATCCACTACGGTGACGCTACACCGTGATGGTTGGACCAAATTTAAACGGGTGTTGAGCGGTGAGCTCGACGGAAACCTCATCCACCTCGAGAACGCCAACTACGTACACCGTGGACCCTTCTTTGCCCGTGTGGGACGTTACCAAGACCCTACGCGAGGCTTCACCCTATACCCTGATCTGTGGTCAGCCTTGGAGAAAGTGGTGCCTATTGTGGACCAGCTGTTTACACCGGACGAGCGATCATCAGACCAGTTGGGGTGGGCTCGTGCTATTGAGGACGCGCTGGCTTAACCCCATGAACAACTACATGAACCCGACGACGACGATGCCATTGATTACCCGGCTGAACTGAGTCAACCAACACAACGGTGGTAGAAACTTGTTATAAATAAACCATACTCTCCGGGTCCATCATCATTGTGTCACCATGAAGCGCTGGGAGAAGGTGTTGGATAACTTATACTACAGTCCCGACAGTCCAGCGGCCTATAGTGCATTGTCGGCTCTCTATCGAGCGGCCAAACCCCAGGGGATACAACGTGCCCAAGTCCGAGATTGGTTAAGAAAACAAGACACCTATACCTTACATCGAGCTGTCCGTCGCCATTTTCTACGGAACCGGGTCATCGTGGGAGGAATAGATGCCCAGTGGCAAGCGGATTTGGTCGATATGAGCGCCTTTGCCAAACACAATGATGGGAATCGGTATATCTTGACGTGCATCGATATCCTATCGAAGTATGCGTGGGTGGTACCCATCCGGACGAAAACGGGGGCGAATCTCATAGCGGCGTTCAAAGACATCTTCAAGACCGGGCGCAAACCTTTGTATTTGCAAACCGACGAAGGCACGGAATTCCTCAACAGACCGTTCCAAGCCTTTCTCAAGAAACAGAAGGGCTTCTTCTTCCATACGTACAACGAGACCAAGGCGTCCGTGGTGGAAAGGTTCAACAGGACATTTAAAGGTCGTATGTATAAATATTTCACCTATAAGAATACAAGGCGGTACATCGATGTTCTCCCGAAACTGGTGAGAGGGGTTACAATCGAGCCTATCATCGAAGTATACAGAGAGCCCCCATTACCGTGACCCAACGCAATGAAGCCCAAGTCCGGCGTGTCTTGTACCCCAGGCCATCGCAACGAGCACCGAAGGCGGTGTTCAAGGTCGGGGACCCTGTACGCATCAGTAAAGTCAAGGGCAAGTTCGAGAAAAGTTACTTGCCCAACTGGAGCGATGAGCACTTCCTGATTAAACGGCGCCTACCCCGACAGCGGCGAGTCTATGAACTGGAAGATCTTCAAGGGGAACCGCTGCTAGGCACGTTTTACGAGCCGGAATTACAGCCTGTCGTAAAAACACAGCAAGACTACTACACGGTGGAGCAGATTTTGAAAACGGAACGTCGACGTGGGAAACTGTTTCATTTCGTCAAATGGCAAGGCTGGCCCAGTTCCTTCAATTCCTGGGTCGCTGCCAACCAGGTGAAACGGCTATAAAACCAGACACCACTGCCGTCATCCTTCATTCCACGGTCGACCATGAACACGGTGCAACCGTCTCTGAACACAGCGTCTTCCAAAACGCGCAAAGCGCAAGTGGGCTTTGGTGTACTAGTGCTAACCCTGCTGAGTGTGTTGTACGGAGGTGTGTTTTACGACGTAGCCTATGTCAGCACGTTACTTAACCAACTGAGAACACCAGCCATCAGTGAAACCGGTCTACAGAGAGCACCAGTCGTATCCAGCCCAGTCACCACCACCTCCACACCCCGTGTACAAGCCACAACGAGTGTAAGCTCCACACTTACACCAAGTACACCTACTACAGCTGAAGACCCACCGGATTTCATACCCTCACAGTGAACCGACAACGACGACCCACGTTGTACCCATCACCACCATCATCATCCCTGAACGTGAACAGACAACGACAACCGACGTTGTGCCCACCACCACTCCAGTTCACTCGTACCAAATTTACAAGAGCGGGTTACCACGACAGCGGATACACCTCCAACCATGGACCCTCGGTGGCAGCATCCCTTCACCTGCGTCATCGCAGGACCGACGAGCTCCGGCAAAACGCACTTCGTCAGGAAGCTCCTTCAACACGCCGACAGCATGATCACTCCACCCATTGCCAGAGTCGTGTGGTGTTACGTAGAATGGCAGGAAGCGTATGCAGCAATGCCCCACATCACGTTCGTGGAAGGCCTACCCAACCTGGCCGATTTGGAACCCGACACCTTGGTGGTTCTGGATGATCTCATGGCGGAGACGGATGCGCGGGTCACCCAACTCTTTACCAAAGGCAGCCATCATCGACGGCTCAGCATCATCTACATTGTGCAGAATCTGTTCAGTAAAAACAAAGAACATCGGAACATCAGCTTAAATGCCCACTACATGGTGGTCTTCAAAAACCCGAGAGATACCACTCAACTGCTGCACCTGGCGAGACAGATGTATCCCGGCCGCACACCGTTTGCATTGGAAGCCTTTAAAGATGCCACAACCCCTCAGCACGGGTATATGCTCTTCGACCTGAAGCAAACCACCCCCGACCACCTTCGACTACGACCGGCATCTTTCCCGGAGAGACTCACCACGTGTACATGCAAAAATAATGTAAACACACCTACAGTGGCTCCCCCAGCTGGGGTGTGTGTGTTTTGATGATGGGGATAATAAAAAAGAATGAATACCACAGCAGGGTTGATTTTCGTCTCTGTTCTCTGAAGTAGATAAAAAGAGCAGAATTGTGGGTTCTAGCATTAGTTGTACAGGATGTCTGCGCGAGTACGGAAGCACGCTCCTACGCTCCGTGTATTGAAGACGGCCCCACCCGAGTTAGTCCGAACCATTGTACGCGGTGCGGACCCTGACCTTGTACGCTGTCTGTGCGAGATCGGGTACAACCTGTTAAAAGGCAACGTACCACTGACTCCGGCCCAGAAGACCAAGTTGGCCAAGCATAAGACAGGTCTCCGAACCTTAGTCCAGAAGCGAGTTTCTCAAACACAAAAGAAAAAGGTGTTACAGAAAGGTGGATTTCTCGGGGCCATCTTAGCACCGTTGGCCGCTTCCGTGTTGGGTCCAGTATTGGGTGGACTCTTCGGCCGACAATGAACCACACGAAAAAATGGTCCTCGTCGAACCTCGGCTCCTTCAAAACCTCCAATCGCCCTACCCTGTCCCTTCTACGGTGAAGACGATAAACACCCTCGATGGAGAAATGCAACAGATCTTACAGAGACCGGGGTTAAGCGATAGTGAGAAAGTATAACGGTACAATGAGACGCTTCAGCGGTACATGACGTTCATGGACCAATACAAAACCCTCTCTGCTCCACCACCACCACCATCACGTGACACACCACCGACCTCAGCACCGCTCCAACAGCCGGGTGGAGTACCTTCCACAGCCCCACAGTGGGTCGAAGACGAAGTCCTGAAGAGTGTACCTGCATCGTTCAAGAAACAAGCTGGCCTGGTATTACAACGGATGAAACAGAATCCTAACATGACTTGGAATGATAAAGGCAAACTCCTGGTACAGAATCAGGTGGTCCCCGGTACCCACATGACGGATTTAGTGAATGACCTGACGCGTCAACGCAGGACGCACACGAATCCTCGAGGATGGGAGGTCTTCGCTCAAGGCTTGAAAGACATGCATGTACCACAGGAATTGGTGGGGAACCCCGAGCGCTGGGCCTTTATGCAGAATGTGAGTACACCACCAGAACCTTGGGAACCGGAGTCACCCCCCAAATCACCACCACGGCGGGCACCTACGTTTTCACCCCTTTTACCACGCCACCCCCTGCAACCACCAAGAGCTAAGTCACCGCGACCATCACGACGATTAGCGCCCAATAGCTGGGAGAAATATTAAAACCAACAGCAGCAACAGGACAGCTCAGTCGTCATGTTTTACCTCACCCTACCCAGTAACAGCTCGGCTGATGTATTTCCTGACAACACCTTGACCAAGTACGTGACCCAGTTAACCGCAACCGTTGCATTTACCTGGACGCTGGGAATGTGGACTCGTGGATATCCAATACCCTTACTCGTGGTACAACGTGCGAGCCAATGAAGTATGGTACGAGGTGACCTACGAAGGACAAGAAACTCGACTCAAACTACCCGAAGGTCAATACGATACCCCCAAGGAGTTCATGGGTGGGCTGAGAAGTCTGATGCATTATAAGTCTCTACGAGACGTCACGAATACTTCAAAAACCCATCAAATCTTTCCCCTTCAAAAATCATGTGGACTTCGATTACAACGCACACAACGACAAGGCCAATCTCACGCTCAGCCCCAACGTGAGTGTCGAACTCAGTGCTACCCTACAGCAAATGCTGGGTTTCAATTACCAGGGATACGCTGGCCCCACCGGCGAGATAGGCCACATCCCGATGGACATGCGTGGTGGTATGTATGGCCTGTATGTCTACTCGGACGTGGTCGATGCACACATTGTCGGCGACAGCAACGTACCTCTACTGCGCGTCTGCCCGGTGAAAGGCACGTATGGAGCTCAAGTCACCCACAGTTTCAGGCATATTGTGTATCTACCGGTCAGTCAGACCGATAGTAGCTCCATCGTCATCGATATAAGAGACGACACGGGACGACCGGTGGCATTCGAACGAGGAAAAGTGGTGCTGACACTTCATTTCCGTCAAGTCCGAGCGGTTCACTTTGCATAATGAAGGTGCCTTATCAATGCCATACAGCCAGTGACGTCGATCATTACACCAAACAGGCCGGGGGTAACTTTCCTGTCTTTGCGGGTACACGCATGCAACGAGGACATGGGCTGGGGAACATAGTCGGGAGCATCGTCAAAACGTTCCTGCCCTTGGTGACGCGTGGGGTCAAAGCGATCGGCAAACAAGCGGTGCGCAGTGGACTGCAAGTGGCCGGTGATGTCTTGGGGGTACGGCACCCAAAGAATCCTTGAAACGGCGGGCCAAAGAAGCGGGAGGCGTCTTGGTGGCCAAAGCACAACGCATCGTAGGGAATAAAAGAGCTGCCCCACCGAGACCACGCACCAGTCGACGACCGACCCAGCGACGACGCACATCGAAGAAGACAAAGGATATCTTTCTTAAAGATGGCTTTCATCCATGCCGAGTCGTGTCCTTCTACCAACAGTGAATTTGATTTATGGACCGTCCCACCTACTCAGACCAGTGCCGAAGAGGGTCAGTGGGTGGAACATCTGCCCCTTTCCAGCATTACAGCCACAGGCCCCATTGAATTCACCATCACCAACGCAGATACGACCTACCTGGATTTAGCCCATACGTACCTATATGTGAAAGCTAAAATCACCAATAAAGATGGGACAGTCCTGAAAGCAGAGGCACCCGTGGGTCCAGTGAATCTCTGGCGTCATTCGCTATTCCAGCAAGTGGATATAGCCCTGAGTGATAAACTGGTGAACGCCTCGACGAACACGTACCCGTACCGAGCCTACATCGAAACACTGTTATCCTACGGGCGTGACGCTAAAAAGTCGTATTTGACAGCCCCGTTGTTCTACCGAGATACCCCAGGCAACATGGAAGCGAGTCCTGATAATGCCGGCTATACGGAGGGAGTGGATTTCACAGCAGAGAGTCAATCGGTCGATATGATGGGACGTCTGCATGCGGACTTATTCATGCAGGACCGATACCTCTTGAATGGAGTACCTGTCAAAATACGACTAGTGCGCGCAACGCCTGCGTTTGCCTTGATGGTCCCGAATGAGGACCTCGAGTATAACATTGTCATCCAAGAGGCAAGTCTGTTTGTACGCAAAGTGAAACCCAGCCCAGGTGTACAGTTGGGGCACATCAGAGCCTTGGAGAAAAAACCAGCCCAGTACCCGATTCGATCAATTTCGTGGCCCTGCATGTGGATGGCCAACAGGTACCGGCACGCCCCTTACAACCTAACTTTGGAACGGACAATTACATCCGGAGCTATCTGAACCTCTTCACAGCAACCGGCCAAATCAACCAAGACGAGGGAAATATGATCAGTCGAGACGATTTCGGCAGAGGGTACACATTGTTCTGTTTCGATCTGACTCCCACCTTAGACAACGATCATCAACTGAGTCTCATCAAGAAAGGCAACTTACGCTTGAAACTGCACTTCGGGACACCTTTACCGAAAACCATCAATGTGATCTGCTACGCTGAGTTTGACAACATCATTCAAATCGATAAAAGCCGTAACGTGCTGTGTGACTTCGGCACTTAACATGGATACAGACCAGATAACCACGGTGCTGGAGACTGACCCAGGAACACGTAGGGTGTTTCAAGGAGTGTTCGCCCGAGACGTGTTCCCATTAGACCGTGTGTATCCGGCTGCTTACGTCCTGAATACAGACCCGATGGATCGGCCCGGTCAACACTGGATGGCCGTGTACTTGACAGAAGAGCAGGGTGAATACTTTGATCCGTACGGCCTACCACCCTTCCATCCCGATTTAACAGACTTCATGGATCAAGGCACAGAGACGTGGTGTTGGAATACTAAAACGTTGCAAAGCCTGGACAGTATGGTGTGCGGACAATATTGCTTGTTTACCTGTACCATCGATGCCGGGGAAGACCCTTATCTACCATCGTCCACATGTTTGACGAGTACCCCAAGGCCGAGGACCGAGATGTACTCGTCTATGACTGGGCAGCCCATCATTTCAATTTACAAGTCCCGTTCTGGGCTTGAATTCTTTCAATGAACACACGCCCCCTGTTCTGGGCTTGAATTCTTTCAATGTACAAGCCCCCTGTTCTGGGCTTCAGTTTTCACGTGGGTGTTCTCACGTTGTTGTTGTTCGCTGAATAAAAAACAAAATGAGATCTCCCCAAAAAACCCTGTCTTGTGTGTTTTATTCATAATGCATCTGGAGATTCAGTCAAACTGAAATCAGTGGTGTAGGATGGGGCCAAAATGTAACCCATCAAGGTTAGAATGCAAGCGCACTATAGTAAAAATAGAGAGCCAATGAGATCAGCCCACAGACCAAGTACGTGTATTTGGTCTAGGTTTGGAGCGGGCATTTCATTGAGGTACGTGTAAACGGTGAGTGAAGAGACTCGTCCAACACGTATAGATTATGACTATAAGTTCTTTGTATTCTCCGAACCTTGCCAAAAGGGAGACCGTTTGACCTGGAGATGACCTTTTGATCCGCGCGTGCGCACTGCCGGTGATGACGCGCACTTCCGGAGAACCCGCGCGCGCGCGCTGCGTGCTGGGGCGGGCCAGGTCGGTGAAAAGGTCCCGGAGGTTGAACATCCGGACGTCTAAGGACGTCTCTTTCAGTGCTCGGGATGTGACCCATCAATACCCAGAAACCCAACAGAGGTGTTAAGACCATGATATAACCCGCTCGGAACATGGTTAGTACGAATGTTTCGGTGGTGGTGGTGTTCAATAAAAAAACTTCATGAAAACCCAAGTGAAGTTCGAATATTTATTAAGGTGAACATTTTAAGAATGTATGTACAAGTATATAAGAACGTTGCAAACAAGAATTGAGGTGAACGTATGTATAGAGAGAGAGAGAAATCACAGTGGAGTATATAACAGTAAAGAAGTATTGTTACTCCGAATAACGACAGAAAAGCCATATTTTGATCAATATTTCGACATATATTATGTCATCGTCAGGACTGATACGCATACATGTTCAACAACACATTATATACTACACAGGTGAGAAATGTAACCATTCAGGTCTCAGTAATTACAAAAGACATTGTAGTACAACAGTAGTCAGGTGAACACTTTTCATGGTAAATAACATAAGTTCTTGGTAAGCATATGTGCAGATTGGTATTACAAAGATTGTATATACAACATAAGAACAAAGGTGAACAGATTCTGTTAATTGAATAGAGTGAGTTCTTTAGATGCTTTTAAACCAGCGTTTAATATCGGCCGTGTACGTCTTATAGCAAGGGCTTCTTTAAATAGTATTTCTGACCAGTGTTTGGCTTTGTCTATTACTTTACAATTGTTTGTGATTAGAGGTTTGAAATTGGAACTGTTTTTATTAGAGAATGAGTCAGGTAGTTGAAACATGCTGTGTATATAGAGAAAACCTTCACATTTAACAATGTGATCAAAAACACTACCCACACCAGATGCATGCTCACGGAGTCGTTCGGTCAGGCATCGGTCCGTTTTTCCTATGTACTCAGCATTACAACCTGGGCACGTAAATTTGTATATAATCAAGCTTTTGTATTCGTCAGGAGTTTGATCTTTAACTGAGGTATAATAGCTAACTTGTCTAGTTTGCCATAAATATACAAAACGTACATCCTTTTTGAGATGCTTTTTTATTTTTGACACGCATTTACGCGCAAGACGTTCACCAAATTTACCTAAATATGGCAATCTCAGCCAAATCCTAGGAATTGTATATAACAGTTCAACCGAGTCCTCGCACTGACGTATATCGTGTACTTATTCAAAAGAATGACAAACAAGTTCATGGTGTAATGTATATATAGAGAGTTATTTAGAGTCCAAATATGTATGTCCATTAGAAAAGTCCGGGTATAATATATGTTCACAAGTCCAAGTAAGTGATGCTGATGCCATCGGGAAGCACTTTCCGTTTCGGGTAGAAAAATGTGAAGGCATCTCGTTTCTGGATGTAGGTTCGCATCTGGTGGTCGATGACGCGGAATCCTCGGTTAGTGCCACTCGCACTGGTCTGGCTTTGGAGCACGTCCAGGTACAAGGCTTTGTCGATGTTGGGGTCACGCCGGTTGACTCCTTTGCAACTGAACTTATTGTTTCCATCTCCACCGTAACAGAAGTAGGTCTTGGACAACAGGGCGATCATGGCATCTCCACTCCACTCCAGCTTAAACAGGCCCGGCGTCCGCTTGTCGTACTGGTAATGGTCACGTCGAGGTAGCCACTGGTCCCGTTCCACCTCATACTGTGCGCGTAACTCCGGTTTCACCAGGGACTCCCAATCCGCATTAGAGACGGCCATGTAGGCAGAGTCCGTGTCCATTTCCATGAGTTGCCAATCGGATGGGTCGAAATACACACCCATGAAATCGTAGAGGAACTGGAGCATTCTCAGCTTGGCCACCTGGTATACCATACATCCAATTTGGAGGGGCAGGTTGTAACGAATGACCTTTTTGGCTGAAGAGATTTCATAGGTATCATCATCGATGACGTCGACGGACCGAAACAGAGGCGAGTTGATCTTTTTGCGGGCTTGTTTGGTTGTACAGATATTGACGTTGACGTGCTTGTCTTGGTTGATGACCGTTTTTCCGTAGTAACCATTGCCTGTCAATTTCCAAGATTCACCGATGATGGCCTGACTAGGATCTTGGTCGCCTTGACGACGGGCAGACGTCACGATGTCGGCATTCCGCGCGAAACAGGCATGGGGTACGTACTGAAGGACTTGGTACACGCGCGTCACTTCGAGGCCATGGCTCATGTACCACTGTAGCAGAGGGGTACCCAGCAAGATTTTCTCTGCCCACATACTCCCAATCAACATTCGACGAGGTTGTTTCAATACGCCATGTTCCTCAGCATAGGCGCCCATGGTCTCTCCAATGTCAGCCCGACCCACCAGCGTGTTCTTGAAGATAGGCGGGCACTGGGCGAAGAGTGGCTTGAGATGGTCGGGAACATGGAGGTCGCATTCCACAAATCCATACAGGGTCCCGGAACGAACGGCGTCGAAAAGCTGTGGCAGGGTCAAGAGTGGTCGGCGACTCAACGGGTACTCGCGCGCTTTAAGGAAGTGGCGTAAGTGTGGGAGGGCCTGGCACATGGTGTGAAATTCACACTCCCACAGTTCGATAAGATGGTACCCCAACTCTTTGATGTAATCTCCATTCTCCACCACTTCTGCTCGTAATTCTTCTGCTGATTTCCCACGTCGTTCGTTGAAGCGTCCAGCGCTGAAAGGACCTTGGTGGCCGTGCCAGTAACACCCATAAAATTGAAATACGGTCGGTGTTCCTTGTACAAGGGCAAACCCATCGACGGGGAGTCGACGATCTCCTATGCGCTTCTCTGTGGCGTTGGTTTGATGGCGTATATAAATTCCCCGTCGATCGGCTTCCCAATCCAACCACTGGTCGGCGAGATGTTTGTACGGCGTACGTTGGGGTGTGAAATGTTGACCGTCTGCCCACCAGCGCGTATAATGCCCGCTGGGCATGGGTTGGGCGAGAGACCACAGGTACAGGGCATTGGCGTCAAATCCAATGATTTTGGCACAGGGTTTCCCACCGGGAAGAGTCGTGACATCCTTCTCATGGTAGCGGTGAAAAATAAGACTCGGTCCGCCGACGATGTTCTGTTTTAAACAATCGTACATGTCCTCATCTTTTTGTTGTATCAGTGAGAAGTAGGTAGGACAGTCTTGGAAGAGATGGCGAAGCGCGAGACCCGGTAGACTCAAACACTCCTTGAAGATGTCGACGTGCATCTCGCGACGAAAGAGTTGAACCATTTTCTCGGCCGCTTCGAGGAAAGGGACCACATCTAAGTTGTTATACCACACCAGGAAATCTCGCAAGGTGTGCATGTGTTGGTCGTTCCATACCTGCTGTAGTTCCCGGTACGTGTCTTCCGAACATTCCACTTGCTTGAGATCGTCATAGAACGCGTCCCGGGGTGGCAACTGTGTTTCCTCCAAGCGGTCGAGCGTCGATATGTAGGTGTAAGGGAACTTTCCTTTGGTTTGTGCACAGTCATAGGCCTTCACCCACTGATCGTAGCTATAATTAGGTGCTAAGTAATTCCGTACATCCAGGAAATGGAGTGATGTGGTGGTGAGTGCCATGTGGTTGTTGATCTTTTTGATGACGGACTTGATGGTATCGGATTTTGCCAAGTAAGGGTAGAGAAATTCCTTCACCATGTTCAGATCGTATCGCCCCGAGTTGAATCCGAGCACCGGTAACTGGCTTAAGTATTGCAGGAAGCGGATTTTCAATTTCTCCGCATACGGTTTAGGTAAAGGCACATCCTGCGGTTGCATGGGCTCCGGCTTCTCGGACTCTGACTCGGACTCTTCATCGTCACTGAACGCTACACCCAGTGTAGGAATCCGGTCGTCGAGTTGGTCCAGTACGTCCTGGAACGTGGACACCAATAGTTCTGTACTGGCCGCACTGACTTCCTCTAAGTACTCCATCATGCGGGTAATCAAGTCATGGGCGTCGCCGGCGGACACGAAACAGACCGGTGCAGCGTCATAGCCAGGTACGTTGCTGGAAATACTCACACTCAGGGGAATATGGCGCTGTGTCCACTGTGTTTTCACCGAGGCCGCATCCATCGGTTCCAACATCGCCTCGAAATCGTAACATGCCCGGTAGGGGAAATAACGATGCTCTTCTGGTATGATGAGACCTTCATCGGCCAGTTCCTCGAAGATGGTGGGCGTGTTATGGTACACACCGCCAGGAAATTTCCGTTTCACAGTGTGATCACAAATCTTTTCGTGTCGATGTAGGTGCCCAGAGTGGTGAAACACCCGATGGCATTGGGCACAACTGTAGGATTGCGCGTACAGACTCATATCGTAGATCAGGGAAAAATGATTCACCCCGCCGTCGTCGAAGATGTTGACTTTCATGGTGGAAGCATACCGTTCTGAAGACCGATGCACCAATTCAGCCACAAATGTGTCATGACCCTCCTCTTCATCCTCCTTCTCTTCCCGTAGTAAACGGTACACAAAGATATTGACGTTGAACAGGGACTCGACGACATCCAAATTCTTAAATGGGACTCCCCGGAACTGCCGCGGATCTAGGTCTTGTTCCTCTAAATAATGTCTCCAATAGATATTGGCCCTACTATCACAAGCCTGGGGATGACATTCGTCCAAATGAATGGCCAAACACCGGAACAGACATTTCTGGTCTTTGTAGGGGCCATGTGCGCCTCCGGTTAATGCATACAGTCCTTTTCGATTGAGCAGCCAAGGGGGTAGTAGTAGTACAGGAGCACCGATCGGATGATCTCTCATTTTGGTCACGAAAAATGTCACGTTGGTGACCATTTCCACAGTCCACTTGGTATTGGGGCGTTGCAACCGGGCCCATTCCAATGGGTCCAACGTAGTCAGTTGGTCGATGAGGGGCTCCAGTGACGCACGATTGATGATGGTGAATGGTTTGTCAAACACATAGGTATTATTGCTCGGATAAAAATACCGTACCTGATCCGTCTCTTTGTGCCGTAGAATATAGCCGAATGTCATATTCACTTTGAATGCTGTCACTTGGTCTCTGAAAATGTTCTCGGCATAGTTAGGAAGATACGTGAGGTCCTGTAGCCGGAAATTATACAAATCTTGAATAGGGCGATGAAGGTGGAAACATCGTCGGATGGTGCTCCAATGGCGCCGATAGATGTCACTCACAGGGTGGTCTTCGGGCAAGGCGTCAGCGGGAGGCACAGCTGGATCCTCAGGAAAGTCGTGTTCGCCTCTCACATTCTCACGCGCCAAGGGAGATCTCGATCGGTCACGTCGCCTCATCCTGATCGTATATACTCCTGTAAAATAGAGCCGATTTTTGACAATGAATCGGTCACGATTTTTCTTTGGAGGGGCAAGGTCAATAGGACTTGCGCTTTTTTTATACTACTAAAATGTGAAGTAGATTACATCTTACATAGGCCTATGCATATCACCTTGAAGTATTCTGGGGCATGGTCAGTACTTCCCAGTTTTCCCTTTGTCTACTACTCGCCGATTTTTTTGATTTTTTTAATTTTTTATTTATTTATTTATTTATTTTCCTCGAGAGCTACAACATGACACCTTCCACGCCCCATTCGAACCCATAGCGGTCCCTGTCTATCCCAAACATACACCCACATAACACCCAAAATGCCTGCTTTCTCTACTACGGCCAGACTGCGCATGCGCAGACCATTGAACACGGACGGACCATTAGTCCAGTGGGATGCTACTCCACGAGAGCTTCAAAATAAGAGCTCAACCGACATCATGGGTTCACTAGGGGCTCACCTAGACCTCAACATGTCCACCCAATATGCACCTATGCACTGAGCCAGTAGACCTATGGGGTTATATACAGACCTACCCGGTACTTAAAAACAAATTTCATAGCTTTTCCCCAGCGTATTCTACAATCTCACAGCCCATAGTAAAACCCACACAAAATGACCACCCCTACTTAAGGCAAAATTTATGGAAATGCGCGAATGAGAGGATTGGCCTAGACCGAGTTGTCTCCCTTGCGTAATAAGGTTCAGATGGCGCTATGATTGGAAATGTGCGATTATCCGGGGAATTGTACCAATTGCCATACTATGCGCCATTTTGTCACACAAAACTCTTAAATTCGTGCATCATATTATTCTAGAATGTATTGTGAACACTTTGAGATAAACTGAAACGTACGGGTAGGAGAGATCTTGTCTGTTTAGTCAATTGTTGGATCATGTCGTCTGCCAGTTCGTTGTTGTTGCTGGCAGTACTACGCTGTAATCTCAGCTGAGCCATGCGCGAGGCATGGTGTAATTCTTGTTGTTAAAGTCAATGAGTGATTTTGAGCGACAAACTCTATAAATAGTAAGATCGTAGGCATATATAGTGATGGTGTACGGATATTTCATGATGTAGCGGGAATGTGTAACGTAGAACAAATGTACGGTGTCCCATTCCGTGCTCCTTGTCAAGTTGCTGGAAAAATATCCTGGAGGACTGACTGCATATGTGGAGAATTATTGGAGCTTTATATGTCATGAGCTGCTTGAGAAAATACGTGAAATTTGCATTGATTAATGGTCCAAAACCCGCAGTGGACGTCCATTCAATCGCGCGAATGAAACTAAAAATAGAGCTGTTTTGTTGACATAAAAACAGCTGATCCATGTGAAGGATGGTTCAGTTACACGAGAAAATTCTGCCAATATAGAAATGCCTACCTATAGATACTAAACTTGGCCGCTACAAGTTTCCATAATATAGGGAAATAACTGTGATGTCTTTTTTCACTGTTCTCCTGAAGACCTAAGCTGAAAAATTTCGAGAAGGGGGGGGAGGGGGAGGTAATTTCCTAGCATAGATATTATTAAAAAATAAGTTATATTACATACGTGTACGGTGTTGATTGGTGTTACTGAGTGATACTGGTCAGCTGCATGTCATCAATGAGGCGAACACGGTACTTTTGAAGCTTCACTTGCTGGGATGACTGTGGGCTCAGGCTGGTGAAAAACTGCTACGGTGTAATAGTCTGGTGAATTGGCACTGGTAAAATGAAAAAAAAGTAAAAGTTTCTCCACAGCTCATACAAGCAGGCAAGTAGGCTGGCTGGCTGGCTAGAGGTGAAGCAGGCGGGCAGGCAGGCAGGTAGGCTGGTCAGGTCAGTCAGAGTGCTCCGCAGGGTAGTGCAATGAATACACCCCACCCCTAAAAATCGCCTCCTTTTATACGTTTTTCTACAATCCGCCATCTTAAACCCACCACCCACCATCCCACCACAGCCGCCATCTTAAACCCACCATCCACCATCCCACCACAGCCGCCATCTTAAACCCACCATCCACCATCCCACCACAGCCGCCATCTTAAACCCACCATCCACCATCCCACCACAGCCGCCACAACACCTATAGATTATGTTTATTACTAGGACGCCAGCGAAATACTAGTACCCATCCTCCGTATGGCAGAACTGTACAACCCAGAACAAGTCTAGACATGCCTTGATCACGTGATCGTCATTGGGAAACCCCCACTGGGGAATCCCCCGACCCTCCACACTTCCGCCACAAATCTGCGCAGAAACACCTGCGCACTCGTCAAAATGTGGTCTGTGCCGTCCTTTATATACTACTTCGGGTTATAACAAACTGTTTTACCTTTTGTCTATTGCATTATATTGTAAATATGTATGTCTCCAATGTGCAATTAGTATATAAAAATGCGTTTTAACATGTTCAACTACAAGGCAACTAAATGTATATGCCTTACATATGAATAAATATATTATTGCCATTGAAAAGTCCATAAAATGGACGAAACCGGTTTAGTAGTGAAATATACAGTTTAGCTCAAAACTCTACATTTTGTGTAGTTTTATTTCATATATATATATATTCTCGCGGGCATAGACCGTATCAGGTCATTACAGGCATCACTGAGTCAGTGGATAATTCTACAAGGCCATGTACTGTTGGCCTCGAGAAAAAAAAAACCGTGAGCCAAAAATAGTGTCACGTCTCTGGTGTTCTATTTGGGCCAAGTTTGCGTCACGTGGCGACTTTCAAGAACTCGCCACCCGCCACGCGCCGGAGACATCGGCGACTGGCGAGTGGCTACATTCCGCTATCTTTTAACGTGTAAAAAACTCGCCACTCGCCACGCGACGCAAAAACGCGGCGAGTTGGGTTCTATCTATTAACATTGCAGAAGTCACCAGTCGCCAGGCGCGAGAGAAATACCGGCGTGTGGCTACTGGCGAGTTTCGACTGCACAGAAACTCGTCACTCGCCGCGCGCTGGGGTTTCTCCGGCCATATATGACTATATATATAGTCATTATATGACTGCATTACATGAAGGATACGTAACCCCCAGGCAGTTTTGTACACCCCTTGATAATATGTCTTCTGTAGCAATAAATATTCAACATAGCAATATTAATGTGTATATTTTATAAATGCATATGTCCCGAGGAATTCATTTATGTAATTTACATAACTGTCGCTACTACTGTGTATAAAATATTCAAAATTTAAATATTGAAATTTCGAGGAAACTGTTCAACATATTTCGAATTTGATGGTATGCCTTGATCAAAGTCAACTAGAACTCAGTTTTTTAAATTTCTGTCTAGTTCTATTCTTATAGCTACCCTATAACTTTCTACTTTAAAAATGAATGATCAAAACCTAAGCCGAGCTTATAAAAACTGAGCCGCCTAGATCACTACGTAAATAACAGGCATGCCAAATTTCACAAGCGTAGCATGAATATTTTTCGAGAAATACGAGTTGAAAACTTGAATTTTGAAAAAAAGGAAATGCTAGGAATCGGTCAAAAACCACTCGGCTATACAATTGAAGAAAAAAAATCTAATATTTCTCAGGAATTCTACTAGAAAATACATTTTGCAACCTGCCGAAAAGAGCCTTGATTGATTGAAATTGTGTTTTATGGGCCGCTTCCCATACGGATTTCGCGGCCCATCATCACAATGCGATTATTCTCACATATTGAAATATACATTGCTGATATTACATTAATCGTACTATTGAGTTCGTGCGTATTCATATGACATTTTAACATTCATGTAACATAAACGGATAGTATATGTACCAGTGCGCGAGGATTAACGAGTGAAGGAGAGAAGATATATACAAAAGTTTTCAGTTGGGAGTAGGAATTAAAGTCCAGATAAATAAGCATGCAGGTGTACGGATTTATTAACTGTGCATAACTGTTTTGATTCATATTATTCTCG